>JAOTOL010001103.1:232500-270285 GCA_034440575.1 Imbricaverruca yamaguchii | reverse complement strand
TTTTTAAGCGGAGGTACTGCTTAAAAAATGTATGCGTAAACTATGGAACCATATTCTACGATGGGAAGAACTAATGATTTGTACATTTGTTAAAGTGTGTGACGGTTGGATCCGAATGATGAAGACGTAATGCAGCGAAATAAAATGAGTCTGTGGAAACATTTGGTCTGGACGTGTTTTATGTGCTGGTGCATGGAAAGCCTACCATCAAAAATAATTCCAAGAAATTTAAATGAACTTACGAAAGGCATGTCAGTGTTTCCGAGGTGAAGTGGTGTTTTTGGATGTGGGCTTGGAGGCGATTTGCTGAATATATAGTGGTAGATTTTGGAGTCGAAAATGTGGGTCCATATTTGATGGACCATTGGTGTATGTGGTCAAGTGCGCTTCGGAGTCTAAATAGGCAATGTTCTTCATTTTTGTCTGTGTGGAGTCGAACGTACACTCAACACTTGTACCGATGGCAAGTTGCCACAAACTTGTGCGTGTAGAATATAACTTGTATTTGCAGAGATGAGAGAGAGAGAGCGTAACATGAAAGGCAGTCGATTATATAGTGTCACATACGAACGCATTAGTATTGCGTCTGCGTTGACGTCACACTTTACAACAGCTGTGTTAGTTCCTGCGCATGCGCCGACTCGCCGCTAGCTACGGCGAGGGGACGGTTGTTGCGGCCGCTACAGTACCCCCTCCCCAGACACGGCGCCGGCAAAGGTGCGTGGCGAACGACACACCGCGCAGGGGTGACTACCGCACGGCCGGAGCGAGTGCGAAGGGCGGGCCGCAGCGCTGGCCCGACGGGTGGTGACGGCGTTGGTGCGGGCGGCGGAACGGGGCGCGGTGGCAGAAGCCGTGGTCCCTCCAGCGGAAGGGATGGAGCCACCGGTGGCGGCCCGTGCTACGTTGTGGCGGTGTGCGAGGCGCTAGGCGGCAGGTCTTGGAAGGCGAGTTTGACCCGGTCGATGGAGACGACTTGCTCCTTGTCACGGCGGAAGATGCTGATGGTCTTGTCTGTGCGGTGGTGGACGCGAAACGGGTCGTCGTACGGGCACTCGAGCGGACCGCGTTTGGCGTCGTGCCGCACGAATACGTGCGTGCAGTTTTGGAGGGGCCGTGGCACGAAAACACGTGCCGTGGAGGCTCTTGGCGAGACGGGCCTGAGGTGGCGCATTGTCCGGCAGAGGTTGTCCGCATATGACGTCACGTCGAGCGGTGGTGTGGTCGGCGGAGTCTCGAAAAACTCGCCGGGAAGACGTAGCGGCATGCCGTACACCAGCTCGGCAGAGGTGCATCCAAGGTCTGTCTTGAGTGCCGAGCGGATGCCGAGTAGCACCATGGGCAGCAGGTCGGTCCAGCAGGTAGCGCCGTCGGCGGCTCTGAGCACTGTCTTCAGCTGACGGTGCGTGCGCTCGATCATGCCGTTAGCTTGCGGATGGTAGCTGGTGGTCCGCAGGCGTCGACAGCCGAGCAGTGAAGAGAGGCGCTGCCACAGGCCGGATTCGAACTGTGCACCGCGGTCCGTTGTGATCTGTGCCGGCACGCCGAAACGTGCGATCCAGCCGGAGACAAATGCTCCGGCGACTGTGATCGCTCGTATATCTGGAATCGGGATCGCTTCCACCCAGAGCGTGAAGCGGTCGATGTAGGTCAACAGGTAGCTGCAGCCTTTGGAGGGTGGAAGCGGTCCGACCAGATCGATGTGGACGTGCATGAAGCGGGCCTGCGGTGGTTTGAACGCCTGCACTGGCGCTCTAGTGTGTCGATCCACCTTGGCGCGTTGACACTTGACACAGGCTTGTGTCCAGATTTTGATGTCGCGCTTCATCTGCGGCCAGACGAACCGGTGGCTGATGAGATGCTGTGTGCCACGGACACCAGCATGAGACAGGTCGTGGAGAAGTTGGAAATACCGGCGGCGTAGGTTTCCTGGAACCAGAGGGCGCGGCGATCCGGTGGAGAAGTCCACCAGCAGCGTGCTGCCACTAGGTAGCGAGACATCGCTCCGTTTGAGCGAGTGCTCTTGCGACAGGAACGACTGCAGGTCTTCGGCTTCTTGTTGTGCGGCCGCAAGAGCGTCGAAGTCGTGAAGTGGTGGCAGAGGTAGTCGCAGCATCGCAACCGTCCGAGACAAGGCGTCGGCCACAGTGTTGTCCTTGCCTGGCACGTGCCGGACATCCGTGGTGAACTGGCCGATGTAATCCAGCTGCCTCGTTTCACGCGGCGAGTGGTGGCCGGAACCAGCGTCGACGGCGTGCACGAGCGGCTTATGGTCTGTAAAGACCGTGAAATCTCGCCCTTCGACTGTGTGTCGGAAGTGGCGGAGGGCCAGGTACACGGCTAGAAGTTCTCGGCCAAATGTACTGTACCTCGTTTCGGCCGGCTTCAAATTTTTGAGAAGAACGCCAGTGGCTGCCAAGTGCTGCTGACATGCTGCTGCAGGATGGCGCCGACACCAGTGTCTGAGGCGTCAACTTGCAGACTGAGCGGGGCACCCGGCGTGTGGTACGACAGTCGTACTGCCTGGGCCAGTGCTCGCTTGACGGCGACGAACGCTACCGTGGCGTCCTTCGTCCAGATGAAGGCTTCGGTGGTGAGTTTGGTGCACTTTGTGCTCAGGAGGTCGTGCAGTGGCTGCAACAGGCCGGCAGCGTTGCTGAGGAAGCGGTGGTAGAATGCTACCATTCCAACGAAGCGGCGCAGCTGCTTCTTGGAAGTCGGCTTTGGGAACTCCGTGATGGCGACAACTTTCTGCGGCACCGGGGCGATGCCATCGGCTGACACGTCGTGTCCCAGGAAGGTGAGGCGCGAGGCACCGAGGACATACTTGTCGGAGTGCAGAGTCAGGCCGTACTGCTTGAGGCGTTCAAAGACCTCTCGCAGATGTTTGAGGTGGTCCTCTGGTGTCTTGCTGGCCACCAGGATGTCGTCCAGATAGACGAAGCTGTGGGAGAGACCGCGCAGCACTTCGTCCATGAAGCGCTGGAACGACTGAGCGGCGTTCTTCAGACCGAACGGCATGCGCACAGCTTCGTATAGGCCGAACGGAGTGGCGATTGCCGTCTTCGCGATGTCGGCGGGTTCGACGGGGACGTGGTGGTACGCCCTTACCAGGTCTAGCTTGCTGAACAGCAAGCTAGACCTGGTAAGGTTGGCTGCGGTTTCTTGAAGAAACGGCAGAGGATAGCGGTCGAGGACTGTCTGCGCGTTCAGTGCGCGGTAGTCACCACAGGGACGCCAAGCTCCTGCTTCCTTCTTCGGCACCATGTGGAGAGGCGAGGACCAGCAGCTTTTTGATGGGCGGACGACTCCGGCCTTCAGCATCTTGTCGAACTCGTCTCGCGCGATCGCCAAGCGTTCAGGGGCGAGGCGGCGCGGCCGGGCAAAGCAGGGTGGCCCTCGAGTTTCGATGTGATGCGTGACGCAGCGCATCGGCATCTGCCGCGTGTTGGGCTGCGTGAGGCTTGGGTACTCAGCAAGCAGCTGGGAGTACGACGACGTCGGGGCAGCGAAGCAACGTAAACCCAGTGAGCAGACTGAGGCTGGCGAGCCGGAAACTACAACTTCACCGGAGGCCGTGCGCAGTTGCTGGTGCCGAACGTCGATGAGGCCAAAACATCGGCGCCGATAATGGGCGTTGAGATGTCGGCCACCAGGAACGTCCATTGGTAGGCTTGCCCGTCGTCCAGGTGTATTTCACAGGCGTAGTGGCCAGCCACTTGGATGCGGGTGCCGTTGGCCGCGGTAAGGTGCAGGTTCGGAGCGGGGGTGACAACAGCACCGGAAGGGAGAAGAGATGGCGGAAGAACGCTCACCTGCGCGCCAGTGTCCACAAGGAACGGCTTTGTGAACCGGAGATCCCGGACAAAGAAGAGTTGCGCCGGAGTAGGTAGGCCTGATGTCGTGGGCGCTGATAGCGTCAGGCTGGCTAGTTTCCCGCCGACCAGCTACAGTGTGCCTGGCACTTGTGGGCCGCGGCACATTGTACACTTGACAAAATTTGGCGGAGGGTAAAGAAGGGCGCGAAGAGAGCCCGACAGGTGTAACAGACAGTGGCGTCGCCACGAAATTCTTATAGGGGGGGGCGAAATCGAAAGGGGGCCTCCTACTCCCCGAAAAGGGGCCTCCATTGTGTTAGGGCCTCCTATTGTTTTTAGGGCCTTAGTATGGTTCGGGAATGGGAAACTCAGGGCTGGAGGGCCTCCTTTTCGTCCTGGAGGGCCTCCTTTTCGTCCTGGAGGGCCTCCTTTTCGTCCTGGAGGGCCTCCTTTTCGTCCTAGAGGGCATCCTTTTCGTCCTGGGGGCCTCCTTTTCATCATGGGGACCTCCTTTTCGTCCTGGTGGCCTTTTAGTCCTGAGGCCTCTGTGTCAATATTTGGCACTCGCTTGATTTCTGGGGCCTCCTACCCTCTCTTAGGTGACTTCTTTTTACAAATTATGGGCCTCCTCCTGGAGGCCCCTAATTTGTATAATCACTTTTTCGTCTTGGGGCCTCCTTTTCATTCTGGATGGCCTCTTTTCATCCTGGAGGGCCTCCTTTTAGTCCTGGAGTGCCTCCTTTTCGTCCTGGGGGCCTCCTTTTCGTCCTGACGTACCTTCTTTTTGTCCTGGAACCTCTTTTTCGTCCTGAGGGCCTCCTTTTCGTCCTGGGGCTTTCATTTTCGTCCTGGGGGCCTCCTTTTAGTCCTGGAGAGCCTCCTTTTCGTCATGGGGGCCTCCTTTTCGTCCTGAGGTACCTTCTTTTCGTCCTGGGGGCCTCTTTGTCGTTCTAAGGGCCTCCTTTTCATCCTGGGGTTTTCGTTTTCGTCCTGGGGGCCTCCTTTTAGTCCTGGGGTCCTTTTTTTCGTCCTGGGGGCCTCCTTTTCGTCCTGGGGGCCTTTTTTTTTTTTGGGGGGGGGGGTCGTGAGGTTTTTCCCTTCCCCCCCCCCCCCCCCGGTGGGGCCCCCCGTAAAAAAGGGGGGGGAAAAAGAGGAAGAGGACACAAAGAAACAGAAACTTTGCTTGAAGGACACGAATAAAAAAAAAAAAAAAAAGGGGGGGGGGGGGAGAAGAGGGGGGGGGGGGGGGGGTTTGGGGTTTGGGGGGGGGGGGGGAGCACCGCCGGACTAACCTTGTATAGTGCTGGCTTGAAGGTAGATGTAGCTGAAGTCTAGATGAAAACACTGCACTGAATCACTGAAGAGGACTTGTAGAGTAGTTGTAGAGGGGGTAGAAGAAGGTGGAAAAATTTTAAAAAGTGGTGGAGGGAAAGGTGGGGGAGAGGGGGGAGAAGTAGATCCAGAAGCTTGAGTTGAAAGTAGCTGAAAATAGGTTAGCGGAGCGAAGAAAGTGTTTTTATGTAGAGGTTGGGTTCGGATCGGTGCTTGTGTTCTCTGGAAGTGGGTATACGTGTGTGTTGGTGTAGGTGGTGGGTGGCGGGGGGGGGGTGGGTGGGGTGGGGGGGGGGGGTTGTTTGTTGGGTTTTTTTGCTCCCCCCCCCCCGGGAGGGGGCTGCTGGTGTGCCCCCCCTCTCCGTCCTTCTCGTCCTGGGGGCCTCGGTAGCGGGTCATATCGCTGATCACCGTCCAGACGTGCAAAACCAGAAAATGCTGGAGTATGCTCGCCGCTAGCTGGGGGGGGGGGTGGTGGTTGGGGGGGTGTTTTTTTTTTTTTTGTGGGGCCGCCCCGCCGGCTGGGGGGGGGGGGGGGGGTTGTTTTGGTTTTTTGTGTTTTTATTTGTTTTTTTTTTTTTTTTTATGTATGGGGATGTTTTTTGGGGTGGTGGGTCGAAAAAATTTTTTTTTAATTTTTTTTTAAAATAATTTTTTTTATAAATTTTTTTTGTGTGTTTATTTTTTTTTATTAATTTAATTTTTAAAAATCTTTTTTTTACAAAAAAAAGGGAAGGGGGGGAAAAAGAAAAAAAACAACTTAAAAAAAAGGTAAATATTTTCTTTTTGAGGTGTATGTGAGTTTTTTAAATTTTGGGGGGTTTTTTTTTTTTTTTTTTTTTTTTTTTCTTTTTTTAAAAAAGTGGGTGGTGGTGTGTTGATGTTTTTCATAACCAAGGTGGCATTTCTGCCAATTTCGATATTAAACTCAGGAAATTCCATTGTAAGAATACGGTTATGTGATAGGGAAATTAATGTTTATCGGCACCTTTCGGGAGGCGTAGCCAATTGCGTAGCTCCGGCGGGTATGTGGGTTGGGTGCGGTGGCTCCGGCGGGTATGTGGGTTGGGTGCGGTGCGCTCCGGCGGGTATGTGGGTTGGGTGCGGTCCGCGCCAGCGGAACAACTCGAGCCGTCCGGCCGACCGGTAACCTTCGCAAGGTCATGGCGGCCGGCTACTGCTGCGGGGATGCCCTCCTGTTGGTGTGTGTCGGTCGAATCACGTGGCTGCCGGCCGGCGCTGGACGCGCCGAGCCTGGTCGGGGGCCCACCGAAGTGGCACGCATTTCTCCTGCAGCCGAATAGTTGCGGGTCTGATATTTCTTATGACTGGTCTGTGGAGTGAGAGTGGTCTGTGTGTTGCCAGTCTAGGTGTTTTGTGTCGGTGTGGACAGTAGTGTGTTTTTTTTAGTGGAGCTAAGCCGGGGACCATGCCAGTTTGAATAGAAGTGAAAGTAGGGCTGACGCGACGTTTGGGTGGAACAACGGTGGCAGCCTGGGCATACGTTTTATTTGACGGGCAGGTGGCCTCGACTGACCGCCGGGCCTACCCCGGTCAAGGACACACAAACACAGGGAACGTAATGTGCCGGCTAAAAAAAGAGAACAAAGCGCGTGGGGTGACTGGTGTCACCCCGAAAACAAGCGAAAAGAGCAATGGGTGTCACCCCACGAAAATGAAAAATAAACTGCTTTAACAAGCAGGCAAGCGCGCCAAAAACTGGCAGGGTGGAGTGATCAGCGGCTCCTTAGTATTCCAGATCAAAATAGTACTGAACACTCCATGGTGGGCAGCGGAGTAGTCAGCGGCTTTGGTTATACGAGAACGGATGGGACCAGATTCCACGATTTTGAATACTTTTCACCTGTTCATTTTTACTCGGCCAAGTCCAAGCGCCATACTAGTTTTTATGATTGGGGAAATATAGGGAATTGCAAATATATCCATGTTCAGTACACGCTGTTAAAAGGCTTCATGTGCCGGGTTCGTGTCAGTTCGCACTGGGTTGACAAAGCTCCGGTGAGGCGCCTGATCTGACCACTAGAGGCGGCTTTGGCCACAGCTGCCCTCCAGCGGCGATCACGTCCGCCGTGAATTGGTGGCGTTTCCACCGCAGGATAAAGGTGGCGCTACTGTCGCTGTCGCCACCGCGATGTGAAAGCCACGAATACCGTAAGGCATACTCGCTAGGCAGAAGTCCACATAGCAAAGATTCGTAGGCAAGATGTATGAGAAAAGTTCGTCAGGCAAACAGCTCGTGTGATAAAAGTTGGCGTGGCAAAAGCCCGAACTGCTGATGACAGATCAAGGAGATGGGGGCTTTCCGGGCCCTCAACATCCGTGTATAACGAGTCCTTTTGTCAAGCAAAAAATAGTGTGAACATATCTTCCCTATAAATATTCACACACTGAAATATATGATAATATTTTAAACCACATCTTTCATCGTAAGCTATGATTTGATCAGCTCTTCTAACTCAAATATTTGTTTTGGAACTCCCTCTTTTTCCAGCGGGTTGGCCCCGACACGACCGAGCTTCTGGATTCGCCATAGGCTTCTGCCAAATACTCTCGCTGACAAATGGGATAAGAAAGCTGGGTGGGCGACAGGGAGCCAGAATAGGCGTCCGACCACTGTGGGTGGATCGTGCTACGGCGCCGTACGCGCGCCTGCGACTGCTGGCCGGCGGACCACCGGTGTCTGTCGTCTGCCACTGCTGGCCGGCGGACCACCGGTGTCTGTCGTCTGCCACTGCTGGCCGGCGGGTCACCGGTGTCTGTCGCCTGCGACTGCTGGCCGGCGGACCACCGGTGTCTGTCGCCTGCGACTGCTGGCCGGCGGACCACCGGTGTCTGTCGTCTGCTACTGCTGGCCGGCGGGTCACCGGTGTCTGTCGTCTGCCACTGCTGGCCGGCGGGTCAACGGCGTCTGTCGTCTGCCACTGCTGGCCGGCGGACCACCCCGGTGTCTGTCGCCTGCCACTGCTGGCCGGCGCTCCCCCTTGGCCGGGCGGACCACCGGTGTCTGTCGTCTGCCACTGCTGGCCGGCGGGTCACCGGTGTCTGTCGTCTGCCACTGCTGGCCGGCGGGTCACCGGTGTCTGTCGTCTGCCACTGCTGGCCGGCGGGTCACCGGTGTCTGTCGTCTGCCACTGCTGGCCGGCGGGTCACCGGTGTCTGTCGTCTGCCACTGCTGGCCGGCGGGCCACCGGTGTCTGTCGTCTGCGACTGCTGGCCGGCGGGTCACCGGTGTCTGTCGCCTGCCACTGCTGGCCGGCGGGCCACCGGTGTCTGTCGCCTGCCACCTTGCTGGCCGGCGGACCACCGGTGTCTGTCGCTGCCACGCTGGCCGGCGGGTCACCGGTGCGCGCGCCACTGCTGGCCGGCGGGTCACCGGTGTCTGTCGCTCGCCACTGCTGGCCGGCGGGTCACCGGTGTCTGTCGTCTGCCACTGCTGGCCGGCGGGTCACCGGTGTCTGTCGCCTGCCACTGCTGGCCGGCGGGTCACCGGTGTCTGTCGCCTGCCACTGCTGGCCGGCGGGTCACCGGTGTCTGTCGCCTGCCACTGCTGGCCGGCGGGTCACCGGTGTCTGTCGTCTGCCACTGCTGGCCGGCGGGTCACCGGTGTCTGTCGCCTGCCACTGCTGGCCGGCGGGCCACCGGTGTCTGTCGCCTGCCACTGCTGGCCGGCGGGTCACCGGTGTCTGTCGCCTGCCACTGCTGGCCGGGCGGGTACCACGGTGTCTGTCGTCTGCCACTGCTGGCCGGCGGGTCACCGGTGTCTGTCGTCTGCCACTGCTGGCCGGCGGGTCACCGGTGTCTGCGTCTGCCACTGCTGGCCGGCGGGTCACCGGTGTCTGTCGTCTGCCACTGCTGGCCGGGCCCGGTGTCTGTCGTCTGCCACTGCTGGCCGGCGGGTCACCGGTGTCTGTCGTCTGCCACTGCTGGCCGGCGGGTCACCGGTGTCTGTCGTCTGCCACTGCTGGCGGCGGACCACCGGTGTCTGTCGTCTGCCACTGCTGGCCGGCGGGTCACCGGTGTCTGTCGTCTGCCACTGCTGGCGGCGGACCACCGGTGTCTGTCGTCTGCCACTGCTGGCCGGCGGGTCACCGGTGTCTGTCGTCTGCCACTGCTGGCCGGCGGGTCACCGGTGTCTGTGGCCTGCCACTGCTGGCCGGCGGGTCACCGGTGTCTGTCGCCTGCCACTGCTGGCCGGCGGGTCACCGGTGTCTGTCGCCTGCGTGGGCTTGGCAACGGGCAGCAGTTTCTTCACTCCGCTCTTGATATTTGTCGCCGTTGGTGATATCGTGGCACGGACACTAAGGTCACATATAACGTATTTTTTATAGTACGTGCCCTTTACTATTTATTGATATTATAGAATCCAAATTACTTAATTCAGGCCTATGCATTTAATGATTTGGTTCCAAGAAGCCGAGTGCAAGTTCTTGCTATAATGGCTGAGCCATCGAGAGTTCTTTTTACATCCCCTTCATAAGGTTCCTCCGCGATAGCGGAAAAATGGCGCAGCGCAAAGCCGCAAGCACTTCAGCGCCTTTTCCTGGATCACTGTTGCGTCCAAAGTGAAGTTTTCCACCTCCCGTCATGAAGAGACATTGACCTAGCTCAGGGTTAAAATGACCATCTGTAAGCATTTTCTAAAGGATAGATAACCCACACACATGAAGAGCTTGAAAGGAAACTTGGTGCATGAGCGCAACTGGTCGGTGTCCCCAAAACATACACCTCAGATCGCCAAGATTGTCAAGTTCAAGAAGTAGGTCAACGACCTGAGAGCATGGCCAATTTTATCTTATTTTGGGGGAATTTTCCCATTTCTGTAATATACTTGCCCTTCTAACAGCATTTTTGCCTTGGTATACATGTAGAAACATCAGAAGTTCCTCATCACGCTTGTTTAACCTCCAGGAAGTGGCTTGAGTTCGGGTCCCGATAAATTCCACACGGTGGACTAAACCTATTCAGACTTTGCTATTTGTACCTTTGTTTCGATTCTCTATGGCCTAACTAGTGTGAAAGGTGAATTGCACGATCTAAACTACCCGAATACGCCGATATAAAATGTTTGAAAAATCGTTGTTTTTAATTTTTGTTAAAGCGGTTTTTAATTTTTTTCAATCAGACAATTCTTCCAGGGCTTTCCAATGGTACTCCGCTCGTTTTCGTGCTACGAATAGTTCGGAAGGCGGACGGCGGTCTTCAAGGACCCCCCCCCGACAGAAGGTATGGGTTAATGAACCAGGGCGTAATTTGTAAGCAGAGCTTTCTGCGCGGACCCTAGACCAACTAACCGAACCATGAATTCCAGTTCAGCCGTATGATTTTTAATCGAGAGTTTAACGTGCTGTCAGTGCACCGTCACGGTCACCCCGGCAACTTTCTACGCCTTTCACGGTCACGACGGCAAGTGTAAACCGTCGCGACACGGACGCGTCTACCTGACGGCAGAGTGCGGAGTTGACATCAAGGTTATCAATGTCACACCATTTATACACAGCTTTATGCAATTCAGAACATTAAAGAAACATTATTTGCTAATTTATGTGTAAAATATAAATGATATCAGGTGAGGTCAGTTGGCATGTGTATTCTACGCAATGCCATCTTATGCAGAGTGTTACTGTTCCTCGCCAAGTTATACCTGATTTCGGTTCAAGCGCTACCTAAGTGGCGCGACATTAGATTTTGTGCTAAGCGAATGACCTGAGATGACCTTACCTTGTGTAAGCTGATCTGCTTTAACCTTTCTTTTCAATTACTTCCCAATCAATCTACAGATCAGTCAAGGTTGAAGAGGCTGGCTTACCAGAAGAGACCGATATAAATACACTCATGTATGTTAATTTTTGCAAGTGAGTTTGAAAAGAACACAAGCTCTGTCTTGTTCTAACTTTTTTTTCCAGGGAATTATACCAGGGTGTGTAAATTGACCTAACACGACCTTTGGTGACCTTATTATTGGTCAGAATGCAAATCTAAGGTATGCTTCGGGCTTACCATGATCAGAGTTTTCAAGCGGTGCTCTTCGTTTCATCCTATTATACTTAGACAGGAAGTTAAAAGGAGCTTTTAACAGTACCCTCCCCCCTCCCCCCGCTGCCTCGGTGAAGATGGATCTACCCGTACAGCGAGATTCAAAAGAAGTAGAGTAGGAAGCTGCTGAAAATGCAAGCAACAACATCAAGGGATTATGTGTAACTTTATTAACGAGAAGTATTGAGCCATATGTCTCTATATATTTACTCTATTGGTTATTGAGGTCACCAGGTCAGGGCTGGCGCTTCATCCGTGCGGGATGCCACAGTCACCGCGTCTGCGCATAGCAATCAAACGGAGATGTAAGTTAGTACTGTCATCAAAGACGGACTTGTAAGCACGGCGTGATATTTTCAAGGTAAATTGGGGTAACAAGAGTGCGAGGGATCAAGTAAAGTACATCAACCTCAGATACGCTTTTGGTCTAGGGTCATCTTGGCTTGCTTTCTGGTCAGTGCGCACAATTTCGGAGAGTCAGATGGTATACGCCAGACTCTAGACACCCACGACAAGCTATGCTATTCGAACGATTGGGAGCATTGCAAGTCCGCCTGTAACACAGCCCGAGCAGCGTCGTAGGCGCCGTGGTGTTACGCAGGCACCAGTTGGGAAACCATTGAATAGAATCGCCGCCCATCTCGGACCGGAACTTTGTGCGACGCAGTCTTATTGGAAGACACAAATACATATCACGATGAAGAAAAAAAATCGACATTCTAAAGCTGGCCTGAGTGAATCTTACTGAACATCAAGTCAACGCGTGAGGAAAACACGAACATCGGACGTACGCAAAAATTGTCAATCTAGAATTCAACTTCTGGCCCCTCCATTCTCTCTGGATATCCCCCGCTGGAATTGGACAACGTGTAATGTCCATGAATAATATAAAAAGGCAGTTGAGACAAAGATTAAGTTTATTTCAGTCCAATCTTTCGCAATGATTTTGGCTCTATTGGATCGGGGCTCTGAGCGGATCCCAGACATTCGGTAAGCAGTGGCCGGCACTCACACCGGCAGGTGACGCCTCGAGCGAGGTGTCATGCTTAGTCGACATCCGTTCCCACACGACGTGCCGACGGCCGACCAGCGATGATGTGTCATTGCGACATGACACAGTCGGTGTCATTGTGACACCCGTGTCACCATTGTGCCATGCGAGACATGTAGGGCAGGGGAGCTGGGGGCTTTAGGGGGTTGCGAAGACATCCCAGTTGCACATGCGTGGTCCCTAACAGGGTGGTTAATTGTCTGATGCACGATTTTTGACTCGGTTTCCACAGCAGCTCCTTTCATATGGCATCTGTTTGCTTATTGGACGGTTATCGACGCAATGTTTGCACGATCACGGCTAATGGCACCGCCCACATTGTTTCGCCGGTGGACCGCGAGACTAGGAAATGGACCGAGTGGGGAGAGTCTCGAACCCGGAGCTTAGGAACCCAGAGCTTAACACGTTAACCACTCGGCCATTCCCGCCCCCAACACGACACCTGACATTCACTGATGAGGATATAAACTTGACGCATTGCTTCGTGCGCCAACAGTGGACAAAATATGGCGCCTTGCTGCCACTCCTACAGTGAAAAACCACACACCGAGACCAGATGACTTCCCTTCTCTGCCTCTGACGTAATCGATGGCTCCCAAAGAAAATTGAGTTCATTTCCGGGTGGTGGTCGGCAGTGCTTTATGGCCATTTGGTGAGAGCCGGTGACGTTACGGCAAGATGTGACATGGCGACAGACCACGGCGGTGTTGCAGTGTTATAGCTCTTCTTCTGGGTCCTTCTCGTGCTATAAAAGCATTGCCATTATAGAATGATTGCCGCTGCCGCCGCCAAGGGTTATTGCCGGGTGCGTTAAGAGTTTGAAAATGGTCGTATCCACAGGCGAGATTTTCGGAGAAGTGGGCTACTCCCTTTCTTGCAACCCGTCTAGTGTTTAGCTGGGGACCAAATGCAACCTGGAAATGATCCGTTTTGAAAATGAACGGTAATGAAATGGTTTATGATATTAATTAAGCTCCTCATTGCGGCCGTTTTCTTACTCAGGAAGTCATATTCAAGTCAGTTAAGTCAATTGTCCATCGGGACAATTACCCTACCTAATATTGAAGTGAACGTTGTGAGTCACTTCCAGCTTAATCGGGAATGGGTCCTATTATTTCACAGAAAATTTGCGTATCGTGTGGGTGTGCTGAAACCGAATACACTCAAAATTGATTCGATTGGAACTTGCGAACGGCGTAAAAGTGATGATTACCATGTTTTTGCATGCGATTTTCTGGTACCCCGGGTAGGACTGAGCGAGCTTGCTTGCACCAATGCTCTGGGGATGGCGTATGGCTGCATGCAGAAGAAAGAAGTTCCTTGGTGCGACGCATTGAAATGCATCTCCAACTTCTTGATGGGGAATATGGGGCGATGGTGAGGAAAATACGATATGTTTTCGACGATTGAATGTGTTGAAATCGATAACGTAAACGGCGAAAGTGATATTGGTCGACATACCTTTCCATGGGGTATTCGTTTCATTGAAATTGAGTGCCCTTAGGTTTTCAGAATACGTTTTGCTCAAAAGCCCATCCCTGGCATACGCAATGAAATATACCAATAAAGAATGCGAGGTACGTCGAATGTTGAGGTGACGCCAAAATCAGCAAATCGTATTTTAAGAAATCAATGCTGGTTTATGCTGACATGTGGTACATGTGCATGGAGCGCTAACGATAGTCTTGTGTGTAACTTCGGTCATTTCGGGGAGGGTGCATGTGCCTCAATGTTGCTGAGGTGCAACATTTGATTTGCGATTTAGAAGCATAACAAAACAAAACCAAACAATGTGGGACCGTGTACTGAAAAAATGTTATCGCAGATATCCTCCTTAATCATTTTGGAGCTGCATGACCACTGCAGTCGATGCGCCCCTAAGCCCCCCCCCCACCCAATCATTTTGGAAGCATCCTACCTCTGATCATGACGCAATTTTGCAAACCTCTCATAGACATGTTGAGAGTACGATAAAGTCGATGATTGGTATCTATATAAAATGAGAGAGATGAAAAGTTAGGTGCATTCCCACTTAACACATGAGGAGGTAGGCGTGAGCGAGTGGGCGTATGATTGTTTTGGTGAGGGAGTGAATACGTGATAGTGTCAGCTAGAGACAGGGCGAGAGAGAGAGAGAGAGAGAGAGAGAGAGAGAGAGAGAGAGAGAGAGAGAGAGAGAGAGAGAGAGAGAGAGAGAGAGAGAGAGAGAGAGAGAGAGAGAGAGAGAGAGAGAGAGAGAGAGAGAGAGAGAGAGAGAGAGAGAGAGAGAGAGAGAGAGAGAGAGAGTGAGAGTGAGAGTGAGAGAGAGAGAGTGAGAGTGAGAGTGAGAGTGAGAGTGAGAGTGAGAGAGAGGGAGAGAAAGAGAATCTCTACCTCAAGCATCGAGAAGAGGGAGAGAAAGAGGAAGGAGAGAAAGAGAATCTCTACCTCAAGCATCGAGAAGAGGGCAATCAATAGCCATCATGATGAAAGAAGTAAGTGATCTTCGACTAGTTAGACGGGCATCCAGTATTTCTGTAGTGCGTGAATGCAATTGTAGTGAAGTCGTCTTCGTTGGCTGCGTGAATAGTCTTGGGACCTCGCTTTGCGATAACGCCCGTTCAAAAGTGGCGGTACGTTTTACTTTATATCATATTGTTGTAATTGAGGGCCGAAAAGGTGACAAGTGTCGACAGACAATTTTGAGCTCCGTCTGCCGACACTACAAGCAACGGCAACAACGGCAGGTAAGACCTGTGCGCGCCGACCGCCCTCTCGGCTCTCTGTCACAATACATTTCAATACCACCCAGCCGGGAGATGGCTCCACCCTCGGTACCATGATTGGCGACCAGACTCGTGACGGGGCATCATTGCCCGCCGGCGATTGGTGGTACATATTTTGACACACCTCCGGACAACATGGCCGCTAGTGGTGACTCGTAAGTACTCATATACCGGCCACGTGCTGAAGGGACATTCCGGCGTTCCTAACCTATCTACAACGGATGCAAGTCGGTACATATAGCCACAACATTTTGATTACAGTCATCGTTTGAGTCAGACAGCATTCCTTTCAGCGCGGGCCAGAAGCATGATTAAACCTGAACCACTTTACAGAATTCCGAAACGCCAAGTACAATACTCATGGAATTTTGCACACACATCAGGGTTGGGACGGGGTGTGGCAACCCCATTTTCAACTTGACTGTATAACTTTCTAACTGAGTATTTTGGGGTCTAACGTGGGGTATTGCTAATGCATATGGAATGAGGAAAATATGAAGTGGTTTTCAAAAATGAAGCGCAAACAAGCGTTCACGATAATGGCGATAACCACGCAAAAAGTAAGACAGCTGACGTCGGCTCGGTTCACCAGCTGACGTCGGCTCGGTTCACCAGCTGACGTCGGCTCGGTTCACCAGCTGACGTCGGCTCGGTTCACCAGCCGACGTCGGCTCGGTTCACCAGCTGACGTCGGTCAGTTCACCAGCTGACGTCGGCTCGGTTCACCAGCTGACGTCGGCCCGGTTCACCAGCTGACGTCGGCCCGGTTCACCAGCTGACGTCGGCTCGGTTCACAAGCTGACGTCGGCTTTCTGCTTGGCGCGCCAGCCGACTGCATGGGTGAACGCATTTTTGGAGATGACTTGCAATAATTTGACAGATTGCATCATACATGCTCATCAAAGGAAGGTAAGGATAGGAGATGGAATAATTCATGCATGTGAAGAACAGGGGCGTCGTCACCCGGAGGCCAGGCCCGGAGGCCAGGGGGAATTGCCCCCCTGCCGTGAGACTGGGCCCCCCTGAAATTTGAGGAGGCCTCCAGGACCAAAAGGAGGCCCCAGGACGAAAAGGAGGCCCAGGACGAAATGGAGGCCCCCGGGACGAAAAGGAGGCCTTCCAGGACGAAAAGGAGGCCCTCCGGGACGAAAAGGAGGCCCTCCATGACGAAAAGGAGGCCACCAGGACGAAAAGGAAGCCCCATAATGAAAAAGAGGCCTCCAGGACGAAAAGGGGGTCCTCAAGGACGAAAGGGAGGCCCCCTCCAGGACGAAAAGGAGGCCCTCCAGGACGAGAAGGATGCCCCAGGACGAACAGAGGCCTCAGGACGAAAAAGAGGCCCCCAGGACGAAAAGGAGGTCCCCAAGATGAAAAGGAAACCCCATGACGAAAAGGAGGCCCAGGACGAAAAGGAGGCCCCCAGGATGAAAAGGAGGTCCTCGAGGACGAAAAGGACGCCCTCCATGACGAAAGGGAGACCCTCCAAGACGAAAAGGAGGCCCTCCAGGACGAAAAGGAGGACCGCAGGACGAAAAGGAGGCCTCCAGGACGAAAACAAGGCCCCAGGACGAAAAAGAGATTCTACAAATCACCGGCCTCCAAGAGGAAGCCCATAATTCGAAAAAGAAGTCACCTAGGGGAGGGTAGGAGGCCCCAGAAATCAAGAGTGCCAAGAATTGGCATGGAGACCCCCAACATTGCAAAGGAATCTCAATACGAGAAGGGAGGTCCAATAAAATGAGAGGAGGCCCTAAGCCGGAAAAGAAAGCCAGTGGATATGAGATGAGGTTTCGGAGCAGGGACGTCGCTACCGGGGTGGGGACAGCGGGGGCAATCGTCTCCACCCCTTGCCTTAAGACTTGGGGGTGGAGGTGCACCCCCTGTAATTTCAGGAGACCACTATGCGGAAATGCATAATACGAAAAGGTGAGCAAGGAGCCCGACGGGACAGAAGATGATGCTGTCGAGGTGGATCAAAGACTGATAACGAGGCCCCCAGGAAATATAATCAGGTTCCTATAAGAGACATAAAACAGAGACTGCTGGATGACACCAGCAAATCAACATTACGATATAACGTTCGGTACTTTTGGACAGGGGCGTCGCCACCTGGGGGGGGCAGCGGGGGCAATTGCCCCCCGTGCCCCGAAGGCTTCCGATGGGTGACAGGATATTCTTCATTTGGAAAACGAGGCCCCCAAGATGGAAGAGAAGGACCCTATAATAGAAAATAATGAGAAGAGATATTTATCCGGACGCAAGAGGGGGCCAGAGGATGGGTAAGAAGGTCCCCCTAGGAAGGAGAGAAGGCCTCTGAGACCAGCCAGATGAGGCCCACATTTTAGAAGACGAGTACCCTAGAAGAGAAAATTTAAGACTAGGACGCAAAAGCAACCTGCTAAGATTACAATGAGGCTCCAAACACAGATGAGGATGACTCCAAGACGTGAAAGGAGTCCCATAATTTTAAAAAGGAGTCACCTAGGAGAGGGTAGGAGGCCCCGGAAATCAAGAGAGGACCAAAAATTGGCACGGGGGCCCCCATAATTTCAAAGGAGGCCGCAAAGGAGGAAGGGAGGGCCCCAGGAAGTGAGAGGAGGCCCTATGACGGAAAAGAAAGCCAGTGGATATAAGATGAGGTTTCGGAGACGCAAAAATAGGCACCAAAACGAGTAAGGTTCCACCAAAATATAAAAGGATGGTCCAGAGATATGGCAGGAGGCACCTACTACGGAAGAGGACGGTTTGAACAAGGTTGGAAATAAGACCCCATGATGAACGAGGAGGCCCTAAAATTGCAGAGAAAGGCCATTGGAGAAGAGAAATAGCTCCCAGGCGGAAAAGAAGCTTCACAGATGGCAAAGAAGGTCCCCGGGAAATAACAAGGCCACTTAGATAAGAAAGGTTGCGTATAATTTGGAAGAGGAGGAACCTGGGAGAGAAGAGGAGTCCACCAGGAGATAAGATACCACCCTTAAGATGGGCGATGTTCGAATCAAAATGCAGAGCAAGAGGTACCTAAGATGTAAGAGGTGGCCACTAATTTGAAAAAGGACTCTAAAAGAGAAATGAGGGCCCTGCCAGACTGGAGAGGAGTCCCTAAAAAATGAGTAGGTTTACAGGACTGAGTTAGGCCCCGAAGACCAGAAAGGTTTCCAAGAAAAGGAGAGGAAGCCCTTAAGATGGGAGTGGTATCAGGCATGAAGTGAGGTTTCCAAAATTGAAGATTCCCTCAAGACTGGCAAGGCTTTGCCAGGATAAAGGAGGAGGCCCACGAGGTGTGGCAGGAGGCCCCCAATTTGACAGATAATGCTCCTGGGACATGAGAAGAAGCCCTATACCATGGTAAAGGGCCCAAGGATGTAAGAGAAGGCCCTTCAAGACGAGAGAGGAAGACATTGAATATAGAGGAGGGTAGGACATAAGATGTTGAAAACCGGTAGTCTTCAGGAAATGGGACTAGATACTTATGGCGCGAGATGAGGCCTGTAATTTGAAAGAATCCCCTAAGAGATGGAAAAAGTTGTGCCGGGGTGTTTCACATTTACGGCATGGACGAAAACAATCCGGCCGGGGACCCTGAAAATCACGCTGAGCCTGGGTGTACCAAAAATTTACGACCGGACCATGAAAATAAATATAGTGGAACGACGGGTCGTACCATTCCACAACAGTCTCAATGGGACCAAAACAAATGAAGACAGAGCAACGAAAAACACCCCGGACATGGGTCCAACTCTGAAAAACACTCACAAAAACACACAAAAAGACAAAAACACTCCAACTCTGGGACTCAGCAATGACGCTAAACCCCTAAAACGTTTTAGACCCAAACAAGTGTCGAGGCAGCTAAAGCTCGCGCTAGGGATCCAAGAAAATGACATCGGGGCCCAAAAGATCACATTGGACTATATACAAAAATCGCGTCGCAGCCCTTGAAAATCACCCTGGAGGCCCAGACGGGCGCGCCGGGCCCCACAAGTCGCAGCTCCTCTAAAAATCAATTATTCACCGGAATGTCACTCTGGGACAAAAATATACTCCTTCAGTGGCCACAGTGGCATATCAAAGGGGAAAATTCCCCCTCTATCCTGAGGCATAAACTCTCAATAATCGTGCCGGGCTCCAAAACTCGCGCTGGGGTCACCAACATTCGCGTCGGTCCACAAGAATTCGCGGAGGGGTCTCCAAATAAGTACTTGGGCCCCCGTAAACTCGTTCCGAGGCTCGAAAACTTGCAATAGGAACCGCCAAAATCGCGTTGGGGCAACAGCTAAGTACAACACTTCCCACAAACACAAATCTGTCCCCCAAAGTATCGCGCTCGGGACTCACAATTCCCATGGGTAGTCCCGTCGAAGCTCCACAAAATTGGCGTTTAGGCCCACAGGTAAGCACAGTGTGACCACGCAAACCAAATCGGTATCCAAAAATAAAAATAAAGCTGGAGCCTTCCAAAATACGAATGGATTGAACAAAATGAATTTCCTGTTCAAGAACATGGCTCTGGAGCGCCGAACATGCAACCAGATGTCTTAACAAATTGCGTATGACAGTGAAAAACATACCGTATTAAAAAAAATCGAGGTGAGATGCAAAAACGTGGCGCCAGGGACTTGAAAAATCAGGAAGGATTCGGAATTTACAACAACAAAATCCTGAAAAATCCGTTGAGCCCAGAAAACTGGCGTTGGGTCCCCGGAACCAAGCGCCTGGGCGCGATAAATCGCGCTGTGACTAAGAAGCACCGCACCGAAGCAACAAAATCGTACTGGGGCACCACAAATGTGCGTCAGAAGCCCCCCAAAAGACACAACAGGAACCTAAGAGGATAACGGAGGCCGACAATACAACTGGCCCTCCAAAACGCACATAGTCTCCCAAAAAGCGACAGGGCCTTAAGGCATGCGTTGCAGTCATAAATAATCATACTGGACCTCTAAAAATACACAAGAAGCTCTTATGGCACACAGAGGTCATAAGGACGCACCAGGGCCTGCAAAAGAGGCCGAGACCTCAAATGGCAACATGGTTGCAAAACGAACAAAGGCATCGGGCGTTACATGAAGACATCGGGATCTTCGAAAACGCCATGACGCGTTAAAAAAAAATAATCGGTGTCCAAAAAAGCAACAACACACTGATACGAGGAGGGGTTTAGAAAATGCATTAGGCCGCTGCGCAGAAAGACGCAGCGGGTCCAACAAAAAACACTGAGGAAGGGCCTCGGTTCGACAGCCATTCTTGGAGGATAGCAGCAAAGATATCAGGTGCGTGAAAGGTGAGCGGAATTTGCATTTCATAACTACCAGAAAATGTAGGAGGTGGGAAGTTAATGATCGGATTTAATTACTCGACTTTTCGCAGCGAGTACCCCATACTAAGCATTGTAGCACGTCAATTAGGGTGCAAGTTTATCATGTGACAGTAATTAGCAAAAGGCAGAAGGGCTAGCAGAAACCGCAGCATCGAACGAAGTGCTGCGAATGCGCCGAATGCGCAAAATGAGTGTGCACGTGCACAGACGTTGGCGTCGTAGCAACCGGGTGATATGAACTGGGATGCCTGAAATTGGTAAACTTTACATTTCAAAGTGATATTTTAAGTTCAAGTTGGGGGTTTAATAGATTTTCTAAACTTCTGCTCCATTTAGGGTTTTGTTGTTTTTATGCACCGATAATGTTTTTACGTGTCAGAGCGTTTTCCAAGATCCCGATGTGCTTGTTTAGCCCCTGTTCCTTTGGTTTCGATTTGGAACCATTTTGCCTTTTGTGGTTCCAGAAACCTTTTCAGACCCTTGTGCGTTAGCATTGTCCCTGCGTGCCTTAAGAGCTTCCAATGTACTTTTTATAGCTCCATGTATGAGCTTTAGAGCTTTAGAGCTCCATGTATGTTTATTTAGGTCTGCAACGCATGTTTTAAGACCCTGTCAATTTTTGGGAGATTGTGTGCTTTAGAGCGTCAGTTGCATTTTCGGCCCCCGTTGTGCTCCTGGGGTACAGCTGCGTTTATTTGGGACTTCTAACGCACATGTGTAGGCCCTAGTTCGGTTTTGGGGCTTCGGTGCGATTTTTCCATGTCCCAGCCTGACTTATCGCTCCCAGGCGTGTGGTTCCAGAACCCAACGCCAGTTTTATGGGCTCAATGCGATTTTTGTAGATCGTTTCTGATTTTTTATCTCTCAAAAGTCCGAATTCTGGCCCGTCATTTCGAGACCCTGGCCCCATGTATCCCATCTCGATGTTTCGAGATTCAGTATGTTTTTCGGCGGCGTACGCAAATTGTGAAGGAATTTGGTAATATGTTCTGTGCCCCAGAGCCACTTTACTGACCTTGACATTGATTTTTTTTCGAATCCCTCCTAATTTTGGAGGACTCCAGCTTGATATTTTCGGATGCCGATCCGGTTGTTGTAAAATAGGTGTAATTTCAGCAATGTGAGTTTATTTTTCAAGGGATGCCAAAATAAAACCGTAGAATTGGTTGGGAGAGTTAGGGTTGAAATCCAACGAATCAGGAAGAATAGTGGTAGACTGGGCCCATTCACAGGATAATTCAGTTGATCACTAATCGTTTCGTTTCCATAGGGCCCCTGTGACAAAATAGCGGTCGAAATCCCAGGCGCGTGAATATATTCGCAAAGAAGTTGTTATTTTAGCTTGTTTGACAGGTGCCTTGCAGCCAGCACCAAATGTTAGAAAAAATCGCAAATTCCTAAGATTCCAATCAGAAAACCAATGCAACGCACTTCTTGTTTTCACCTTCGCGAAATTATCGTCCTAGGACTGAGAAATGATCGCTTAAGCTTTGCTTAGGGCATCAAGCTGGTGGTAATAAATAACAGTAGTGATGAATCCAACTATATTCAGTTATTCTTGGAGGACATAAAAGTGGGTCGATCAATGGGAGATATCTGTAAGATATGCTTAGCATCAGCCTCGCTGCAATCTAGAGGGCAGTGGGAAAACTTTTTTGTGAGAGAAAGCATTAAGATGTTGGATGTTTTCGACACTTAGGTATTTATCCACATATTGCTGATCTATACCGTGGTATGGCCCAGTTTTCAGCGAAAAATAATTATTATTGCTATTGCGTGTTGAGTAAATAATGCACCACGCCAAGAACAAACAGTACATTAATATGAAATCTACATTAATATGAAAAGAAAGGGCCTAAAACAATAGCAGGCCCATACACAATGTAGGCCCCTTTTCGGGGAGCAGGAGGCCCCCTTTCGATCTTGCTCCCCCTGGAAGAATTTCGTGGCGACGCCACTAGTGAAGAAAGTAGTGAAGTGCCATACCGTAGAGGATGGTGCATACAGTGAAGGAGTATAATTATTGTGGTTAGGTATCATCCTGAAGAATGGAACAAGGTTAGGGATTGGGACATTCCATAGGCCACCATAAATAGTTATCTGGGTAGGCACCACAAACAAGGTAGGCACCACAAAAGGCGCCTACCTAGCAGGCACCTGCACTGAACCTGAACACATCACACGAGAGGTGTCTTTCACTCTAGCACAGATACTACGCCACTCAACTCGCTACACTTGACCATCAACAGGCACACCACCCAGATGATACTTCAGGCACAGAGCAGCGCCGACACACAAACACTACTGAAAATACAAACATTCAACGGCCGGCGCTGCTCATTCACACTACACCTTACGTATAACAACAGTAGGGAATACATTTGCGCCCCAGAGCTGGATATTTCCACTCGCCAACATCGCTACATTACACTGCTTGACACCATAGCCCTCCTCGACGCCAGGGCTACAGTAGACAATATGAGACGGGAAGCACGATCAACACATATATTGACGGATCATCTTAATCGTCGTAATATCATCTTTTTATCGTAAGATCATCTCCATACTAATGTTCAACTCACTTCAGCTGCCATCACACACACACACATACACGGCAAATGGCACGAGGTACGTCTCGACGCTTTTCTACCACTGCGGGGCCCCCACTCTCTGCGTTATGGCCATAGTCATGGCATCTTAGTCGAGTGTGCTCTAGTTTGAACGGCTCCCTTAGACATCATTTCCAGCCGGTCTATGGGGCAGGTTATGACCTGAGTATTCTGAAGTGCCTGAAGATTGGAGAAATACAAATGTAATGCCATTTTTCAAAAGATAATTATGAAGTGCGTAAGAAACTACCGACCCGTCAGTCTGACCTCAATAGTTTGGAATGTAAAAAAAAATATGGTGAAGGAGAATGTTGAAACTCATCTAGATAGGCATAGCCTTGCATGGGATACTCAACATGGATTATATTCTAAGAGACCTTGTTTAGCTAAACTACTGGAGTTCCTGGATTATGCAACCATATAGGTATACCATCAAAGCAGGATGGATGTTGTGTGTTTTGATTTTAGCAACGTTTTTTTATACGTTTTCACGCAGGCATGTATTTCATCGACTTGAGCAGCATTGAATTGATGGGAAAGTTATAAGTTTAATTGAAGCATCGATAAGGGGAAGGAAACAAAGGGTGGATGTGGATCTGAATTGAAGGATGCGCTGAGTGAAATGTCACAGGGCTCTATTCTAGGTCCACTTCTCTTTATCATCTTCGCGAACAACATTGAGGTATGGCTGAGGAATAGGGCGTTCAGATTTGCTGACGACATCAAGCTGGAATAAGTAGATAGCAGTAGTGATCAATCTAGCAATATTTAACTAGACTGGTAGGACCTAATAGGTGGGCTGATCAAAGGCAGATGACTTTAAGCTATGAAACGCATAGAGTTTTGCATCTGGGGTGTGGAAGTGAGACTTTCAGATATGCAATGGGAGGTAGAGAACTGAATGTTACTGGAACGGAAAGAGACTTGGGTGTGGTAGTTTCAAATGACCTTAAAGCAAAAAGCAATGTCCTCAGCTAGAAACAGCACAATGTAAATCATTAATAGGTGTGTGAGGTGCAAGAGCAAGGAAGCTATAAAAACTGTACTTTGTCAAATACGCGACCCTGCTGCGAATGTTTTGTGCAGACATGTAACCCTGACCAGAAAGCTATGCTATAAGCCAGAGAGCCAGAAAGATAAGCCAGAAAGATAACCCAGAAAGATATAGGAGTGCTATATCTCCTATGTCTTTCCGTAGTTGCTTTACGCTGCTAGGAGTGCAGCGTAAAGCCACTACGGGCATGGGTGTAACCACAGACTCGAAAAAAAATTTGGGGGACAAACTCGGGATGTGGTAAGTTTGAACAGGATCGATGGATCTAGCTCTGCGTTCCCTTCCCTCCCCGCCCCTCCCCCGAAAACAAATCCTTGCATTTCAGCCGCTTTTTTCACTGCGATTTTCAGACACCACATTTCAATGTTAAGTGTCTTTAAATTTGTTTTCTTCAAATTTACCATTGTGCAAAAAATATATTTTGAGGACTAAATGTTCCACGAAAATTAGCAAGTTTCACTACTTATCGCTGCCTATGAACGTCTAGTTTTATGCCGTACGTGCTGGCCCCGATTTCACGATCACCATAGAGCAATGCTGTAAGTATGTTAAACGTTGCTCTGTTGTAGCAGGAAAATCATAAAATATCGGACAATAGTTTTATGGTAGCAAATATGAACGTGCAATTTCCTTTCCCATAATTTCCTGTTTTACGGGGACACATTTCGATGCAATGACAACCGGAGGATAAAGGGTCTGGAACTGAGGGTATGCACCCCCCACATGGAAGGTGGCGTCCCTCAGGCCGGGAAATGCGCCCCTTTGAAAAGGTTCCAGCGTACCCGCTCTAATTTTTCCGCCTCAGGCGCCCCTATGAAATCAAATGGCACCCCCATGGGAGGAAAGGCGCTTTTGGGGAAGGGCCGAGTGCAGCCCGCCCTCTGGCATCTTGCAGCCAGAGGCACAGTGACCCCGCTCCAAAGAAATGGCGCCCTTCCAGACAGGTGCTCACATGACAATTCCTGGGTTATACACCTGATTACAACATTGCTCTCTCGCGGTTATGAACTCGGGTTCGTTATAAAATTGTGCGCATTCATGTATGGCTTCTTGTAATTTCTACAACTTCCGTTGAACCATTGAACCAAGAGGAAAGCGGACAAACTGAAAAAAGTTTTATATTTGATATGTCCGGAACAACAATGTGGCAGCGTAAAGTGAAAACCAGCGATGAAGCACCGTCCGAACAGGTTATGACATAGGATACGAGTGCTTACTATCACAAAGGCTGTAAAAATATAGATCTGACCCTCCTATTCCCATTACACTCACTCACTGTAAACGCGCCGGACCTTCGACATCTTTCAATTTTTTATCTCTCGATATCTCAACATCCTGATACCGTACGGCAAGCCACGTCGAATGACTCCCATATAATGCAAATTGAAACTACAGCCACGAAACGCGAAGACTGAAAATCATACTAATATTTCACCTTGAGGATTGATCTGACATGTCCCTGGCTGAAATGCTACTCCAGAGTTGCCCACGGGCTCCATTTTGATACCAAGCATGGGTAGCTTTTGGAGAAAACGAAGAAACGTGGTGCGACAGAAGAAATGAGTTCGACCTTTGACTTTAAAAATTAGTGTAATTTCTGAACAGTCTGATAGGGTTCGACACTGCACGTCGAATGACTCCACCTGATGAAAATTGAAGACATAGCGGCAAGGCGCGAGGACTTCGAGCCATTTAAGCCAACCTTCGGTCTTGTGGTTTGGCTTTGACATGTCCCGGTTCGAAATGTTACTTGAGGTGCACCACGGGCTATTGTTTGGTACCAGATGTGGGTAGGTTAGGGCGAATACAAAAATGCGAGGCGACCAAAGAAATCAGTATGACCTTTGGCCTTAGAAATTACATATGTTTGGTAACATTGTAATACGGCACAAACCACGTCGAGTGACACGGACTTGGCGCAAATTGAATCCATAGCGACGAATCGCGAGGATTTTTAAAAAGAATCAAACTAGCCATTGACCTTTAGGTTTGACCTTGACATACCCCGGTTTTAGAGCGTTACTCAAAGGTTCACCATGGGCTGTCGCTTGATAGTGGATCTGGGTAGGCTTAGGCGAAAACCACACAAAATGACGAGGCGACCGAAGAAATCAGCTTTAATTTTGATCCGTGAAATTTTTCTTCTTCTCAATTTCAACTTTCTGATACTGCACAACATGACAACACGAATGACACAACACGAATGGCGTCCATTTCCTGCAAATCGAAGCCATAGCAACGAAACGGAGGACATCGAAGAACTCAGTCAAACCTTTGACCTTGACATGTCCAGGTTTGAATTGCTTACTCGAATGTTTACTCATTATTGCTTGATACCAGATTTGGATACGTTTGAGATCAAACAAAAAAATAGGCGATCGAAGGTTCAGCTCAGCATTTGTCCTTGCTTAGCTTTCTGATGCCGCACAGGAAGCGAAGTCGAATGACGCTGATTTGATGGAAATTGAGGCGAATGCAACCGAATCTTACGTTCGGTCGATATCGCTTCTTCCTTCAATAGTCTTCAAGGTATCCAAGTACACCCAGAATCACATTTGTTCAAGATATATCAATACATGAGCAGGGAATGCAACCTAAGACGCATAAAGCCCTGTGATAAAGCAAATTTGTTGCCTAGCAGAGCACAATTTTCCACCCAAGAGAAAACAGAAGATGGCCAAGGTTCATGCTATTCTAGAATTGGCTGGGGGCAGACTTTTTAACGTTTGCTGATTTACCATTCAGCTATTTTGTGAAGATAGATGAAGCTCCTTGATTGGCTAGATCGGCTTTAATATTTTTGCTGATTCGCTTGCACATATATTTTCACTTTATAAATAACTAAGCATAACTTTGCGGCAATGATGCGCAGGTAATTGAGGTTTGGGAGGGACACGAACAAATTGAGGGGGACAAATTGCAACTTTTCAGAGATTGAGAGGGTATGCCCCCCAGTCCCCAATGGTTACGGCCATGCCTACTGGTGGGAGGGATTTGTAAAAGCGTATCGGACCATAAAGGTCATTTACACCGCCTTTACAGCGAGTGTGGTTTGTAAGGAAATCTAAGACCAGTGTACATTCACGTTAGGCTTTGTTTGTAGAGGGTTAGTCTAAGCATGTCATGCAGGGTTGTCAGTAGGGTCAGTACGTACGGTGTTTGGTAATTCGGCTCATCTATATGCGCCGTGCCTCTGGGTAACCGCTTTACCTTTGAAATTACAAGGCAAAGCGGTTCATCTGTGTTCTAAAGCAACTAGACTCTTCAGTGGCCTATTTAACGTAGAATGCGGGAAATACTTATGGCATTAGATACGTACTCACTCAATTATAGGAAATTAAATAATGATGTGTTTGAAATGTATAAAATCGTTAAAGGGTTAGATGAGGTCAACCTGGATGAATCTCTTCTATTTAGAATGTCACATAGGGGTCATCAGTTCAGGTTAGACAAATCAAGGTGTAGGACAATTAAGCGCCAACAGGTTTTCAGACAAAGGGTGATTGATCAATGGACTAGGCTTTCTGCTGATGTTGGGGGAAGTCTCCCAGTTTATGCTTGAGAAAATCGAGTGAAAAAAATGCTTAGTGAGCCTTACTTGAGTTCTAATTAGTGGTGGATGAGGTGAGATTTATTCTAGTAGGTGTAGACGGAGGAGGCCCCTTTAGGCGGACATGGATGCAGTTGACAACTATTGATGGGGCACTCAGTCCACGCGTGCGTTAGGCGACATCGAGTCAGTAGGAGCTCAGTAGGTAGATAGGTATTGGAACCTGCGCAGTATGCTGGCGGATAGCTTCTTTGGAATTCAGGATGTGATAATGGTTGGGATGTAGTGATACTGGCGTGGGGTCTTTGCGTCCATACTTATATAATCTTACTTTCACAAGCTTAACCCAGATATGCCCTTGTAGCTCTTACTAGGTCTGAACACGTTATGCCTTTGTGGGTGTATGACTGTGGCCGTCGGCCTGGTCCGTCAGCTGACGGTTGCCGTCAGCTGACGGTCCGCCAGCTGACGGCAACCGTCGGCCTGGTCCTTCAGGTGGCTGTGGTCGTCGGCCTGGTCCGTCACCTGGCGGTCCGTCAACTGACGGTCCGTCAACTGACAGCTACAGTCGGCCTGGTCCGTCAGCTGACGGTCCGTCAACTGACAGCTACAGTCGGCCTGGTCCGTCAGCTGACGGTCCGTCAACTGACAGCTACAGTCGGCCTGGTCCGTCACCTGGCGGTCCGTCAACTGACGGCTACAGTCGGCCTGGTCCGTCACCTGACGGTCCGTCAACTGACAGCTACAGTCGGCCTGGTCCGTCACCTGACGGTCCGTCAACTGACAGCTACAGTCGGCCTGGTCCGTCAGCTGACGGTCCGTCAACTGACAGCTACAGTCGGCCTGGTCCGTCACCTGGCGGTCCGTCAACTGACGGCTACAGTCGGCCTGGTCCGTCACCTGACGGTCCGTCAACTGACAGCTACAGTCGGCCTGGTCCGTCACCTGACGGTCCGTCAACTGACAGCTACAGTCGGCCTGGTCCGTCAGCTGACGGTCCGTCAACTGACAGCTACAGTCGGCCTGGTCCGTCAGCTGACGGTCCGTCAACTGACAGCTACAGTCGGCCTGGTCCGTCAGCTGACGGTCCGTCAACTGACAGCTACAGTCGGCCTGGTCCGTCACCTGGCGGTCCGTCAACTGACGGCTACAGTCGGCCTGGTCCGTCACCTGACGGTCCGTCAACTGACAGCTACAGTCGGCCTGGTCCGCCAGCTGACGGTCCGTCAACTGACAGCTACAGTCGGCCTGGTCCGTCAGCTGACGGTCCGTCAACTGACAGCTACAGTCGGCCTGGTCCGTCAGCTGACGGTCCGTCAACTGACAGCTACAGTCGGCCTGGTCCGTCAGCTGACGGTCCGTCAACTGACAGCTACAGTCGGCCTGGTCCGCCAGCTGACTGTGGCCATCGGCCTGGTCCGCCAGCTGACTGTGGCCATCGGCCTGGTCCGGCACATTTCTGGTAAACGGCCAGTGACCGCTGCCAGCTGCGTCGAACGTGCGCTGCTGGCCTCGTTATTATTCACCGCGGGGCGCAGATGTGACAGGTCGTCGGCTCCAAACAACCATGCAGACTGCCGAGCTGATCCCAACTGGCGATATTCGCCCAACTAGTCAGCCATTCGCAATTCGAATGGCATTCACACAAGCTACAGCGAAGTGGCGGTTGCTTCAGCTGCACCTACCTGCAGTTGACCGAGTTGAATCCGTTCCAGGCTATATCCGTATGAATCGATCAAATCCATATCTCAAGCAATACCAGATACCGACATCCATCCGTTATGTAATCCGTTTGCTGAATGCAAACTTGTTCAAACCAGGCCTCCAATATATATATTTTTTGATTTCTTGTGGGATTTCTTGTTCATACCTAATCAGCCCAATATGACGTTATAAACAATGGCAGTCGCGGTCTTAACCCGCGCACGTCCAGGGGGCAGATATCTGCCCCATGCGGTTTTTCCAAATTTGCCGCCATACTAATCGAGTTAGCAAGGCCAAACCTCGCATGGCTGCTCATTGGTCTTTTCCACATGTTCTTATTCATTTTTAACGCTGGGTCATCTTATGTCAGGTCACCAGGTCAGGCGAAGTGACCCAACTACACTCGGAGTTCTAGATGGCACAACTTCCACAACAATTGGGCGATTGATTTCAAACTTATAACATGTCATGATCTCATCAGGGACCATAATATGTATATCGTTTTTTTCTTCTCGTAGCATTGACCTTAGGTCAGACCGCGGACATGGCTTCCCCATTACGGGGCTATGGTAAAATATACAAATGTTTCCTGGCTACATATTTGCTCTCGGAATGATCTCACAACGGTTGTGGCATGTGGTTGGAAGCCATGCTCAATGTTACCGCTGACATTTTTGCTCAGTGACCTCACCAAGGTCATCTGAGGTCACCTGAGATTACTACACATTTATGCGCATTAGATCGCACTGCATTGAGCTAGAAGGCTGAAATTACCGTCATTATGCTTGTATCGCCAAGACGTGTCGATTGATACATTACATGCCCTCCCTAGGCTATTTCATGACCTTGACCTGAGGTAATAGTTTCGGTTGACCTGACCTTAAATCACATCGCCTATTGTCGATAGCTCATTTCAAGAACTGTCGAATAGCGTTCGCCGTGTGTTTCTATCTGTTACAGGTCCTTAGATATGTGTCAATATTTGAGAATCCCAGCCGATCTGGTCAAATTTGACCTATAACGGCCCAGTAACCTGAATATTGACCTGAGTGAAAAACTGACCGAAACACTTTCGATAGAGCCTGTCACCAGCTGTCCAACGCCGTTGGATAGCTGGTGCGCCGTTAGCGCCGTTTTCCGTTTGTCGCTAGCTAGCATAGTTCTAGAGATCTTAGGGGGCAGACATCTGCCCCCCCCGGACGTGCGAAGTTGGCGCGGACCGCCGGACGTGCGAGTGTTAAGGCGGTGATGAACAAGTGCTGCGTTCGGAATAAAAAATAGTGTGTCCTGCAAGAACGATATTTCGTGTGTAACATTTGTTATCCAGGAACCTACGTGGCGAGCAGTGGCACAGCCAGGATTTTCTCAAGGGGGATCCCAAACAAAAAGTGATAAAGAGAGAAAGCTGCCGGCACGAAAAGCGCGCCAAAGATTTAGAGTTTTGCGCGGTAACTATCTCGAAATTTATCGTTTGATCTATTGTATTTTTGGGTGCTAAGAGAATTGTGGTCCAGGCCCCGCCCTCTTTTGGCTGCGCGTCTGGTGGTGAGCATCCAAAACAACGTAAATGCTGTGCAAAACAAAACTTAATTTTCATATTTCCTACTCGTATTTATAACAAAGTAAATATCATAGCTACTCGGATATCACCTTCTCAAAGTCTCATCATCGTCTGGACTCCTGCCGGTTCGGGTCTCGTACGCCGAAAAATGTCTCAGATAGTTCAAATTAAACCCGCTCAGGCCGCGTCCTCCCTCGCAACTGACACGGCTTTTGGTCACTTGTTTACGTTCGTACCGCGGGGGCCGCTGGTGACGACTGGGGCGGCGTGATCGACACACGAGCAGATTGCGAGCGCCTGTTGTGCAGCAACATCGACGGCGACGCCACAGACACATGCGGCAAGCATTCAGAGGCGATGGTGGCCGCGTTGTACGGGCAGTCGGCCTAGCCTGACCAGAGGTGCACAAAACGTCAAAAATGCCACCCACAAGCATTGAATCTCATAAATCTGTCACATTTCAAGATAGAGCCAACGCTTGTCGAGATCGGCCATGTGAGCCCAAAATTTTGTTTTCGGGGATTTGATGACCTTTGACTTGACCCAACGCCACCAAATTGCAAACCGCACGCCTCTGGCACACGATCGATCGTTTGGCGGAGGTTCATGAAGATCGAGCCAGCGGTTGCCGAGATCGGCCATGTCTGCGAGATGGTGTCTGTCAAACGGTGTATGTGAGATGATGTCCGTTTACCCTCACGTTGGCATGTGCTCGTCGTACGTCATATCCCATACAAACGTTTGGGAACTCCGCCGCAATCTAACCCTGTCATCTGTCACGGCGTCTCTGTGACAGCTTGCTGCGCCATGGTTCAGGCTTATGGAGCCGGCCGCGTGCAGCCGATATTATGCACCGGGATCTGTCTAAAAAGTGTTGGCGCTGCCAAATATCCTGTTCAGAAATTGCAGTGATAAATTATCGAAATATAATGGAATAATTTGTGAAATAACCAAAAATAGATGGTGCATCAAATATTTTGTGGTGTTAAAATATCCTTCCTAAAATAATATATCTTCTTTATGTGACGAATACTTCTTTCTTCGGATAACGATTATCTGTCACAACAACGGCACAATTTCAACCAACATTTAACACCTACGTTGGTAGGCGAGTTGGCAGGCTTGTGCACCTCTTGCCCTGACATGCCACCCCCGTTACCGTACCCTGTGCTTAAACTCAGCAGGTACGCAGCGGCTTCACATTAGCGGATCTACTCGGCGATCCAGCCGTGCTTCAGCGGCGAATCCAGGGTGCGCGGCAGTGTCGGCGTGCACGACAGCTCCCCGGAGCGAGTCTCCCGTGAGAATACGCTACCTACAGATTTCCCTCTGGACGTTTGGACTTTCTAAACGAACCGGCTCTCCTCTCGTATGCTTGAGGGCCCGGGAGCCGATCTCGCATTGCTTTCTTGCCTGGATACTTGTCCACCGCTGAACGGGGATCGAACGACGCAATTCCCGCACTGTTGGCGCTAAGTCGGTTTGCCGTTAACCGTGTCGTGTGGCATACTTATGTGGTGTGCTGGCTTAATGCTGTTGTAGTGTGTCACTGCTCGCTCGGTGGCCATCTCGCAGACTTCACTGGCGAACTGCGGCACGGTCTCATTGCCAAACAGACAGTTTGGGGGACATGACCAATATTGCCCTGGATCCGCCAGTGCATCTAGCTTCCAGCCATTTATCGAAGCTTGGGTGCTGTTCTTTTTAATACTTTTGACATACTTGCTGTTTCATACTTTTCAGAGGGAAATGCCCCCTCCATGATGGTTTTGCCCCCCCCCCCCTCTAATTAAAACTTTTAGCATGGCACACTATGGAGGATACCTCCTCCATTTGTATTGGCCATGCCCAAATGGATTGCCATTTAGGTCTGCGCACTCCCTGGATGTATTGTGCTTACGGGTATTGATTTCTGAAAATTATTGGGGGGAGGGAGATACACGAAGCCAATTTGCAGGCCCAAATTGATTTGGGGACACTATATCGGGTCACAACTTAAAAGGTTAAGTTAATGGAGGGGCGAAGTCGGCGTTGAAGGAGCATTTTCCCCTCAAAAGTATATCCAACAACAAGCCTGATTGTGCCCCCCCCCCCCCACCGATAATTTTCAAAAAATTAGGCCCTAGCTCCAAGCCACTTCCAGTTTTGTGCATCTGGTGTTGCTTCGGGAGGAAGAATTGATCAACATTCTACCATGTAGAATACCTTGTTTTTTTAAAAACAAATGCACCTCCTGCATCCACATCTATGTCTTTAATTTAGCCACATCGAATGTAAGATTGCAATTGAATAGCTCTAGTCACTCGGCCATGCGATCTTGTTCGGGTCGTCTTGTTCCTCTGTGTTGTGTGCATAGGTCGTTAAAAGGCCCAGTTCCTGGCTTTGTAGCACTAATTTTTCACAGGAACATTTCACATTTCAGCCTTCCTCGTCGCTTTCACCTCAGTAGAAGTGCTGCCAACTTGCTACAATTTTTCGTCTTGAAAACAATGCACTTTCCACTGGAAAAGAAATATTACTTCCGCTACCTGAACAATAATAATGCTATGTTCTCTTCTTTTCTACATTGTGACTCCCTTCGACTAGGTGGGATTTTTTTCGTTACACTAGATGGGATTTCACAACAATAGATTGGACGGGTCCCACCTAGCTAACATGTTAGAGGAGGCGCTGGTTCAAACCTGATTGGTTGCAGTTATAATGCCGTGTGAACCAATCATGCCCTCATTTCAGTAACCATGCAGTAATCGTTATCAGCATGTATACCATGGACAATATACAACATTTGAGCTAACAAGAGAAGGAAAAACATAACTTTAAATTTGGCATGAAATATGAAGAAGTTTTTCATTCACATCATGATATCTTTCCAAGTATACAAATTTCACTTCAGGTCACGTGTAAACTGGGCAGTCTTCTGACATATGCTAGCCCCTCACGGTCACATCAGCATGAAGAAAGCATACAAAAAACAAGACAACTACCAAGGAGTCAACGAAGATACATGTAGGAGCATGAGCTACAAAATTAAATATTAAATGTACCTGCCATCATGTGTGTAGCCCCGGTTTCGAAGTTTGGGGGGCAAACAAGGGGCGCGGTAAGTTTGGGCAGGATAGAAGGGTAGTCCCGCCTCCTCCCACCCCTACCCCACAAGATCCTTGGATTTCAGCCACTTTATTTTCAATGTCTGGTTTTCAGAGTTACCATGTTAAAATGATATTTTGGGAACAAAAAGTTCGGCCAAAATTAGCAAGTTTCACTCATTATCACTATCTATGAACAACTAGGTTTATGCCGTTTGTGCTGGGCCCGATTTCATAATCATCATTGGGCAATGCTGCAAGTAAGTTAAATGTTGCTACCCTGAAGCAGTAAAAACGGAAAATATTGGACAATAGTTTTATTGTTATAAATATGGACTTACAATGACTTTTCCCATGCTTTCCTGTTTTACGGAGACACATTTCGATGAAATGACAACCAGGGCGGTTAAAGGGTGTGACACTGAGGGCATGTGTCCCCCTTCGTATCAGTGTAAATTATAAACCAGCGATGAAAGCGCCGTCCGAACAGGCTATCGCGGATTTCTTGGAGAGTTCCTAGCAATGTAGGATATCAGTGCCTGCTATCACAATGGCCGGGAACAAAAATATATTTGATCTTCTTTTTCCCATTACACTCAGTTATTGCATACATACCGAACCTTTGACACGTTCGAAATTATTTCGATATCTCACCATTCGGGTACCGTACGGCAAGTTACGTCGAAGGACACGCTCATAATGCAAATTTAAGTCATAGTGACAAAACGCGAGGACGTTGACAAATTTATACTAACCTTTGACCTTGAGGCATGACCTGACATGTTCCGGGTTGAAATGTTACTCGAGGGCTCTTGATGTCAAATTGATGTCAAATTATCTCTTGATGTCAAACATAGGTGCCTTTGGAAAAAACGAAGAAACGCAATAAGAAACTTAATTGTTTGATGGAAGTTGTCAAATTTAGAAGAAAAGCCCCACGTGAATGCGCACGATTCTCACTCCGGCTGGGTATAAATCCAGCCGGAGTTCATAACCACGAAAGAACATAATAGCCGCAAGTTGTAATCAGCTGTAAATCCACGAATTGTCATGGGGTGCACTTGTCTGCCCGAGGAAATGAGCTCGACCTTTGACTTCGAAAATTAACGTGATTTCTGAACGATATCCTAGAGTACCTCACGGCCTGTCGAATAAAATCCACTTGATGAAAATTGAAGACATAGAGACGAGGCGCGAGGACGTAGAATAATTTAACCTAACCTTTGCTCTTGTGGTTTGACACTGACATGTCTTGGCTTGAAGTGCTACCCGTGGTTCACCACGGACTATTGCTTGACACCAGACGTCGGTAGATTAGGGCGAATAAAAATGCCAGGAGACCGAAGAAATCGGTGTGACCTTTGACCTTATGAAATTAATTCGATTTCGTAACATTATAAAACGACTACAAGTCACGTCGAATGACACCCAATTTACACTTGGTGTAAATTGAGCCCATGGCGAGGAATCACGAGGACTTCGCAAAGTGCAAACTAGTCATTGATCTTGAGGTGTGACCTAGACATATCCCGGTTTAAAATGTTACTCGCGGGTTCATCATGAACTAACGCTTGATAGTGGATATGGGTAGGCTTCGGCGATAAAAATAATGTTACGGGACAGAAGAAATCGTCTCGAATTTTCATGCATCGGGCATATTTCGAATTATTAGCTTTCTGATGTTCAATGACATCCATTCTTTGCAAGTTGAAGTCATCGTGACGAAACACGAGGTCATCGAAGAACAATAAAATATTTTACCTTGAAATGTCTCGTTTTGAAATGTTACTCAAGTGTTAACCACTGGTTGTCGCTTGATACATACCAGATTTGGTTAGACATGCGCGAAAACGAAAACAATTGAGGCGACCGGAGGACCAGATTTACTTTTCCCCTTGAAAAATAAATAGATTGCTTAGCTTTCTAATACCGCATAACAAGCCACCTCGAGCGACACCCATATGATGGAAATTGAAGCGATAGCAACCGAACCTCGCGCTCGTTCGATATCGCTTCAAATCGGCATCAAAGAGGCTAAGCCAACCTTTGACCTTCAGATTTGACCTTGACATGTACCGGTTTGAAAAGTTACACGATGGTTTACCACAGGCTATCGCTTCGTACCAGATTTGGGCAGGTTTGGATGAAAAAGTAGGCGACCGAAGAAATCTGTTTCCGTTGGACATTGGCTTTTAAATTACTCATGTGAGACCTATGCAGTTGCTTCCAGCGTGATCAGAAGAAGCAGAAGCATTTGTGGTAATTGATTCGGAAGATCATAAACCCGTCGCTGAATGTCAATGCGAATACAAATACTTCTCTGGGGAACTTGTCGCTGAATACGAATGCAAATACGACGTAAACTTGACATGGGTGCTTAACCCACGCTGTCTTTCCGGTCAAATCCTCACACCCCGTCTCGGGGGGGGTGAAGGCCCCCTCTAAAATCCAAACTAAGGATCGCACGAAAACGAAAGAGGTGTCATCGGAAAGCGCTCGACGAGTAGGGTCCGGATCCACCCCCCGAAAAGAAATCACACAAAAGTGACGGTACCAGGGGGGGAGGGTAGATTTTCACTACTTTTCACGACTTACAATATGTTTTTTACTCTGGGGAGTTCATTTTGGGGATATATGAAAAACAAAATTTATTTGGAATGAGAAAAGGACAGGGAAATCGACCAGGGCTATATTTTTTTAGCGCACGAAAAATTTAAAAAATAATATTTTTTTTTAATTTCAAAATTTTGAGTTTTCAAGTTTTCTTTAATTTTCCTCTTCCAATGGGAAGAGCAGACCGCGAATCGTTGTTGGAAGTCAACTTGCCCTAATAAAAAATGCTTACTTTAGCCTGAATCCTGTATTTGAACTGCAATATGGCAAATACGCAAAATGTATGTCGTCAAAAACGAAAAACACGAAAAACTAAACTCATAAGTTTTGTTGCATCTGTAAACATAAGCAAACCCTTAAAGTTTCATTAAAATATCTGCATCCGTTAAAGCGTGACGACTGGTTGAACTTTTTTTGGAGGTGACCTCACTTGACCTTGACTAACTAGTTGACCCTAGATGACCTGACCTAAAAATTTTGAATCAGCATGTCCAATTGATGTGGCAAAAAGGTATGCCAAACTTGGGCGCGCTGCCGCGCGCCGTTCGTCAGTTATCCGCGAAAAAACCTGAGGGGCGGTTGAAGACCCCCCGAGACGGGACCGGGTAAGTGTGCCCATGACTCCCGCCCATGATCTTGAATATAACAAGGACACCAAGAGTAATTTTTGTTCAAGATATATCGATATATGCATAGGGGAATGCAACCCAAAACGTACGAGTATAAAGCCTTGCATACTTCAAATTCGTTGCCTAGCAAAGCACAGTTTTCCACCCAAGCGAAAACACTGGGTAATCAAGGTTCATGTTATTAAAGAACGGCATGGAAGCAGAAATTTCCAACGTTTGCTGATTTACCACACTGGAATTTTTGGCAACAGGGAGCCTGTGGAGCCCGTTGATTGGGAAGATCGGCTTCTAGGATTTTTGGTGATTCTTTCGCATATGTATTTCTTGGGACGATCATACTTAGCAACTGAGGCTTGGGGGGCACAGAAGCATTTGAGCGGACATATCGCCACTTTTCAGAACTGGAGGGGGCATGTCCCCCATCCACCCAGTGGCTACACCCATGCCTGCCATGTTTGCATGCCAACGAGTGCTGATATCTTAAACAAAATGGTCAGTTACCAAAATATACCAAGGTAGTTGCCAGACCAATTAAATTATAACATCTTTTCCTTGTCAGAATCACAACCATTCTATGCAAAGTATAAAACCTACACCAACCTAAAGTAGCTAGTATTAGCTAAGTGTGATTGACATGCCTTG
>JAOTOL010001103.1:112500-230000 GCA_034440575.1 Imbricaverruca yamaguchii | reverse complement strand
TACCTGCTATCAGATCCGCTCCGTTATCCGTACCAACTATCAGATCCGCTCGGTTATCCGTACCAACTATCAGATCCGCTCGGTTATCCGTACCTGCTATCAGATCCGCTCGGTTATCCGTACCAACTCATCCGTGTCACGCTCTCCGTCAGCCGTTCAGTTCAGTTCAGTTTCAGTTCACTTCAGTTGGCTAGATGTGCAGCCAGGGTGAGACTGCTTCAGCGGCACATGCCATGAGCTAGCTAGACGTGCAACGAAGTTAGCCTCCAGCGGTGCCTTTCGTGTCAACTTGGCACCAAGTCATAGCTGTACGTGTTCCAACTGGCCAGCAGCTGTCTCGCCGCATCGCAGTAGGAGTAGGGCGTGCTAAGCTGCTTAGCCGGCGAGCATGTGTCGATTGCCGGCCGACTGTCCCTCGTGACTTCCGCCGGGTGTGGCGAGCAACGTGGTACGGCCGCCGGCCAGTCATGTGTGGAGGGCAGAGCGCTCAGCAGTCGCCGAAGACATTTCTACGAGGGATGACTGTTACGCTGCTCTGAGCAGTCCGACTGAATTGATGAAGCTAGCCTGGCAGGTGCCCCTCTGTCGCCGCTTGCCATTCGAAAGTCCAATTAATAGAGGCCAGTTAGCAGAAATTTGTTCGAACCAAGTATCCACAATCCGGACGAGATTTCCCTGGACTATCACCCAAGCCACAAAAGGTTCTAGGGTAACCAGCTGGAGCACAACTTCGCTGTACAGGTTACCCCCCACCCCTCAGTGGCCACCGGCTCTTCTCGGTGGCTACCGGCCAGCTCCAGTCGCTACTGACTGTCGCAAGCCGCCAGGACGTGCACTTCGCCTTCAGATCGCCATTTCTATGATCATTTTTTTTGCATCTTGAGTAAATCTTGTTGATCAAGGGTGGTAGGTTTTATGCCAATTATCTGGTCCGATTTATAGCATTGTCTGAATATTAGCAAGCCGTCTCGCAATATGTATACTGTACGGTGTGTGGTCAAACACAGACCCAAAGGGTCTTAGTGGAGATTCGCGAGAATACATGTTAGGACAAATTAAACGTTTTACAAAAATTAAAGCGAACTATAGCTTCTCCATGGCAAGTAAAGTTTTGTTTTGCGCGTTACTAGCGTTCCTAACGGTGAAATCTGAACTTACGCTCATATATTCCTAACTGCGATAGAAGAGGCTTCCGTCACGGTCTTAACGGAGGGCTCCACAACCTGAGTGTAGACTGGATATGGCTCCACTTACAACGGCCGGTCGACCATGCGCCTGATCTTGTCCTCTGGCAGGTCTCTGGTCAGCGGCCGTCACGAAGCCGCCACTGACCAGGGTATCACGGAGTCGCCGCTGACCAGATCACGGAGTCGCCACTGACCAGGATATCACGGAGTCGCCGCTGACCAGATCACGGAGTCGCCACTGACCAGGATATCACGGAGTCGCCGCTGACCAGATCACGGAGTCGCCACTGACCAGGATATCACGGAGTCGCCGCTGACCAGATCACGGAGTCGCCACTGACCAGGATATCACGGAGTCGCCGCTGACCAGATCACGGAGTCGCCACTGACCAGGATATCACGGAGTCGCCGCTGACCAGATCACGGAGTCGCCACTGACCAGGATATCACGGAGTCGCAGCTGACCAGATCACGGAGTCGCCACTGACCAGGATATCACGGAGTCGCAGCTGACCAGATCACGGAGTCGCCACTGACCAGGGTATCACGGAGTCGCAGCTGACCAGATTATGGAGCCGCCGCTGACCATGAGATCACGGAGTCGCCGTTGACCAGGAGATCACCGGAGTCGCCGCTGACCAGATCATGGGGTCGCCACTGACCAAGAGATCACGGAGTCGCCACTGACCAGATCACGGAGTTACCGCTGACCAGGAGATCACGGAGTTACCGCTGACAAGATCACGGAGTCGCCACTGACCAAGAGATCACGGGGTCGCCACTGACCAGATCACGGAGTCGCCACTGACCAAGAGATCACGGGGTCGCCACTGACCAGATCACGGAGTCGCCACTGACCAAGAGATCACGGGGTCGCCACTGACCAGATCACGGAGTCGCTACTAACCAAGAGATCACGGGGTCGCCACTGACCAGATCACGGAGTTACCACTGACCAGGAGATCACGGAGTGTCCTGGCGCTTCCGGCCCACCACGCTCCAAAAGTCATCGGGCCGAAAGTTGGCCAGAGGCAGCCGGAACCGACGGACTTGCTATTCACGTGCCTGTCGGCTTCCCGGTATACCCGAGACGGCTCGCTCACGAATTGCAATTTCGTTGTCAGCAGCCATTTCCAGAACAGACTCTGGATGGCGCCAGCAGACATTTCTCTGGATCACAGGTCGAACCACATCTTGCAGATGGCTTAGTAAATGACGCAGATATTTCAGGCCAGCATGCCGGCGTCAGCTTCTACTGATTCCAACAAGTTGCTGGTTGTGTTCGGTGACTGACCTTTGGTAGCTTGGAGACGCCCTGCCGCTGGCTTTCATCTCTGTGGACGCATTCATATCTGCACGGGTTCGTTTAGGTCGACTGGGTCGATCAAATCTGCTGATCGCCACGCTGACCTCCCAGGAAAAGGATTTCTGGAGGCGATTTCTGGATTGTACTAGCACTTCACATCAACACCAACATCAAGCAGTTGAGCAACATCAACATCAAACAACATCAACATCAAGCAGTTGAGCAACATACCCCTTCTTGGATTCGGAGCATTGCAAAATTATAGCGCTAGCTCGTGGCCTATCGATTTGCTTCCATCTAGCATGATACATTTTCATCTTGCATTCAACGCTTTTCAGGCCAATACTTTGCATTCTTTCTTTCTCCCACACAACCTTGACTTCTGTGGCAGTAGGTTTGATGGAAAGCTGATGTATGTACATGTGTAGTTTGTTTGTTTGTTTTATTAAAATAGGCACTTCGGCCTACTCATGCCATTTCGTGCCGTGAAATGAAAATACTATGCTGTAAACGTTATATCATAGTTCCTGTAGCAGGTTTCTTTGTCGGAGAAAGATGAAAAGTAATTTGATTAGAAAAGGGTGTTGGTCTCCTAGTAGTATGGGTAAAGAAAAGGCAATGTTGTGTGTTCGGTAGTAGTTTGTAAGTGTTCTTCGAGGATCCTGGCACTTTTGGCAATGTAGGAGTATATGTGTGACTGTAAGATGGGTGTCGCAAGATGGGCATAAAGGTCGAGGTGAAGCTGTGTAAATATATCGATGAGTGTGAAAAGTATGACTGATGCGTAAACGTGATAGGACTTTTTCTTCGTGTCAGTTTTTTTCAAAGATGATGGCCACGGTTCGACAGTAGGTTTGACCATTCGTAATTGTGTGTGGTTTGTGTTTTGTGTCCAGTTTTGTGTCCATAAATGTCGAATTTTCTCTTGTATTACTGATTTAATGGCGTCAAAATGTGGTGGAATTTCTGTAATGTTCGAGAGTTGTTATGTATTCTTTGCTAGTTTGTGTGCTTTTTCATTTCCTGGGATACCGCAGTGGCTGGGCACCCACAGAAAACTGACCTTCACGCCCATCATGCCAAGTGTTTGCCGTTGATGGAAATATGGCAATTGTGTGAGAGAGAAAATGAAGAAAGTGATTGAGGAACAGATTTGGAGTCAGAACAAATAACGACACTGCGCAGTAGGTGACAAATGAAGCGATCATGAACATAACGCAGAACAATCAGAATGACGTGTAATTCGGCGATGCAAATGGAAGTTCCATTTGGTAGGTGATGCTGTTTTGTGTGTATGTTTGAAACTATGGTATTCCCAGTGTGGTTAGCGTCTTTTGATCCGTCCGTAAAAATAAAAGGTACATTACGATAACGAGAGCGAAACTGGTTATTTTTTTGTTTAACGTATTCAGGACAAAGTTGTGATTTTGGAGTCGTGGCGAGATAAAAATATTTCGTTCGATCATCTGCCACGGTGGTGTAGTTGGTGGAGGAAGAGGAGTAATATGTGGAATATTGTACTGAAATTGCGTAGAGTATGTTTTGATGCGCGAAGCTATGGTAGGGCCGGTTCGCTTTTCGGCGGGACCTAAATAGTTGTGGTGTAAATTTGGGAGAACTTGTAATGATGCATGTGTGGGATGGTGCTCTTTCAATATAATTCTTGCGGCATATCTAAGTGTTTGTTCCATTCTTCGGATATTTAATGGTGGAATTCCTGCTTTTATGTGTAAAAATTGATTGGAGAAGTTGTCATTACGCCAGCACGATACGGAGAAATTTGTATTGAATGGGGTCTATAATTTTTAAAGATGATGTGCTGGCACCGGCATATACTACGGATCAATATTCTATTATGGGTAAAACTAAAGATTTGTAGAGAAGTAGAAGTGTATGGCGATCGGCTCCAAGTGATGAAGAAGTGATACATCGAAATAAATTTAGTCGGTGAAAACACTTGTTCCGGATGTGTTCGAAGTGTCTATGTATTGAAAGTCTGCGGTCTAAAATGATGCATAGAAATTTAAATGAAGTTACGAAAGGTATGTGGCTGTCCCCGAGGTGGAGCGGTGCGTCTGGCTTTGGGCAGGGAGTCGATTTACTAAATATCAATGTTGTTGATTTTGTGGCCGAAAAAAATGAAACCGTGCTTCAATGACCATTCGTGTATTCTGTCAAGTGTGTTTTCAAAGCGAAATAAACAATGTTCATAATTTTTGGCGGAGCACTAAATTGCACTATCATCTGCAAAAAGAGAAGATGATATATTTGGAGGCATGTCATCGAAAAGATGAGTAATGCTAATGTTAAATAGTTCTGGTGAAAGACAACTTCCCTGCGGTAGGCCGTTCTGGAGAAAATGTAGATCGGAAATAGCTGACCGGCACCTGATGCTGAATTATCGAAAACCAGATAAAAGACCTACTAAATAATGTGCTAAATGTCCTTAAGAAGTGCTCCCGGCGGAACAAATGGCATTCTCCAGTTCAGAAAGATGAAAAGAAGCATTGTAGTGTTCAGTATTGTCAGAATTGGAGAGATCGAGGTTGATGCGAAAAGTGTGTTATGCATTTTGTAAGAAGTGTGGACGGTAGTAACGGTAGACGATACAATAATCCACAATAGCTCTCATCGGAGCTATTGTGGACTATTGTATCAGCTATGGTATTTGCTATGGTTTGTGGGTCTGTAATGTTGAGATTGTGTATTTTGAGGGCCGGTAGAGATTTAAAAGGGGAGCGTGCGGCCAAATGTCGGATTAATTGCCGTATTTTGCTTCGAGATGTTTGAAAAGTGAGCTGCTGTAAATAGGAGGACCATGAACGGCGCTTCGCACTGCGGATGATGCGGCGGGTTCTCGCACGTTCACGGTTACGGGTGGATGTCGTAAATACATCCTATTTTCTCTCTTTCTAAGTGCAATGGTTCGGACATTTATTGACACCACCAAGGAACTGGTTTCCTTTTTGTGAATGATTTTGTAAGTGGAATAGTTGTGGAGGCTGCCTCGAAAAGTGCATTTGTAAGCGAGTTGATGTTTTCGACTGGAGAAATATTGGGGTTGTATTGAATATGTGAAAGTTCCTGAAATTTCGTCCAATCTGCTTTCGAAATTTTATAACGTGGGATAAAACTGGGTGTGGTATCAGACGCAGTCGGAAATGTTGATGTTAACTTGATTGGTTAATGATCACTATCGTGAATGTCGGTGTCCACCGTCCAATCAAAGTCGTTGGCTAGAGCTGGAGAACAAATCGTTAAATCTATTGCAGTTTCTGTGTTGTGTCCGAGATGAAAAAAAAACGTTCGCTTTCCAGCGTTCAATAATACCAAATTGTGCTTGTCTAAAAGGTGTTATGAATAATGCTTCCACGAGTGTCTGACTGTGTACGCTTTTTATCCCACGCTAGACTATGGGCGTTTAAATCGCCAAGGAAAAGTAACGGTTTTTTTAATGTGTTACGAGGTGTTCTAAGTGTGTCAATATTGTAACAGAGTTGCTAAACACGTACTGTTTTAATCGTATAATATCTAACTGTGGGTGTTGTGACCCCGTAAATCAGCCGACCTACCATGCCCGGCACATGTCACGCCCGTACATGTCCGTCCGGCGCCGGCGACGCGGTCACCGGCCCTCGTCGGAACCGAGTCAGCGTTTTCGGGCCAACGCCCGGCTGCTGCGACCTGTACCGGCCTTCCGGCCGTGTCTGAGCCAGGGCTGTGGCCAGATCCCCGCTGTGAGACGTGTCTGGACTGTCGAGCCGCGCGGACCTGTCGCTGTCGGTCGCGTGCGTAAATTAACAACTGTATTTCGGCCTCCAAATTGATAACTGAAAGTGATTGCTGTCGGCCTGGAACATTATTGCGAGTGTCTCTATATATTCACTATACTTTATGCACAATATATCGTGCAGAGAACATGTCATTTTTGGCATTCGGAGTTATCGCGACGCGCGGGTCCTCTAGTCTATCACGAGCCAAGAAGAAGGACCTTCACTACAACTGGCGCCTAAGTGACCCGGATTCAACTGGTGGACTTCGTCAACAACAACGCAGAACTTCAACGCGCCATTCAGCACGGACGGGGAAGGGAATAAGTCTTCCGCACCATTAAGTAAGTCCAAGCAATATCCCAAAATCCTTCCAAAAATACCGCCTCCGATTTTCGACCACGAATACAACTGTAAAAAATTGCATAATCGTGTCGTATACCTGCTGTGTGCCGAATATTGTACGTGTGACTTCTCATGTGAACTTGGAACTAAACTTGAAACATTTAATTCTCCACAAGGTGAGCGAAAATCCCGAAATTTCTGTGAGTAAAAATGTTGTGAAAAGTAAAAATAAAACGTAACGCAATCAAACATGACTGAAATCACCCTTGGCAGACTGGCGGAAAGCTTCAACAAAATTCGGTTGGAAATGAGGGCACACGGCATGGCGCAAAATGTCAAACCTTTTTCTGGGGAGAGTCATAATAAACTGTGCGATTGGATTCGCCAATTAGAGCGCATCAGTTTTAGTATGGATGAAGAATATATGCAAATTATTTGCATGAAAACGCTTTCTGGACCTGCAGCCGAATTCATGCAACGCGTTCTAAGTCAACAACCAACTATGGCGTGGGCGCAAATTAAACAGGTGATGCGAGAGAGATACTCTGACCTTTCGGACCAAAAATGTTCTCAGGAGAGTCTGAGAAAGATGAAACAGCATCATGGCGAACTGGTGCAAAATTTTGGAGAGAGACTGCTCGCCCTGGCACGTGAAGCGTACACGGACTTGGCAAATCCAACCACTCAGGAAATTTTGATAGACGTTTTCAATAGAGGCGTGCAGAGTAGCTGGTTAGCAAATAAATTATACAGGCAGCAGTTCCGAACTCTGGAGGATGCCATCCAATTTGCAGTAAGGGAGCAGAAAGTAACAGGGTTATTGAGTTGTGTAGAGGTGTCCAGAAAGAGGAACCAATGGAAGTTGATGAGAGTCACGTGGAAAAAGGAGACGAAAGGATAGACAAATTGGAGAAGCTTGTATTGGCGATAGGCCAATCAGTGAAAAAATTAGCGAAAGAACCAGAGACAATGAAACATTCCAGTAACAGGCCATCCTCAGCCTGGACCCCGAGTATTTAGCCCATCACAACGTTTCTCCCGACCGCCGCGAAACTACCCCTCTGGACCCCACTATGGACCCCCTAGGCCACGATCCCCCATGGGACCTAGCATGTGGAGAGCACCACCAAACCCAGCCTACCGTTGGACTTCCGACGGCAGACCCATTTGTGTGCGGTGGGAACAAATTGGTCACATAGGTCGGCAGTGCCTCTCCGGCCCAAATCCCCCTAGACATGTGGGAAACTAAAAAGCTCCGTTGTGAGTGACCACCACAATGGAGCTGAAAATAAGCAGAAACAAAAACAGGAACCACAGAGGAAGGAAAGGAAAAATATCAGATGGAAACGAGATCCAGAAAAACGTAAACAAAAAATGGCCTATGTCCAACAAGTTCGCATCAAGGTGAATACACCTATGGCGTGGCTACGCATAGGCAACCAAAAAGCTTATACGCTAGTGGACACTGGGGACGACATATCATTGATTTCGAGAGAGTTCTTTGACAAAATCGCCGAGAAAAACATCGTGAAATTTTCAGACGACCGACGAGACTGTATTCCACTGATATCCGCCAGTGGACATCGCCTCAAAAACATTGGAGTCGGAACCTTCATGGTTGAGATGAGCAAATTCCGGAAACCGTTCGAATTTCAGATTGTGGAGGACCTGAAACAGGAATGCATGTTGGGAAATGATTTTTTGACGAAGTTTGGAGCAAAATTGGACTTTGAGAAAAAGGCTTTGTGCATTGAAGGCAACATGGTGCCACTGAGACCACAGCGACAGACCAGTGAGCAGGCGAGCTCACTAGTCAGAATCAAAGGACGCATACATATCCCGGCCAACACGGTCGTGGAGTGTCCGGCAGCTGTGAACAGAGTGCAATTATTGGAACAGATTTGTTATGTGCGGTCACTGGACAACGTCCAACTAATTTCTGAGGAGCCCGGCTTGTTCATAGCCGAAGTAGTAGCCAAACCGGACCGACATAAACGCCTACCGATACGAATTGTGAATACCACTACGAGAGACTTTACCTTGTACCCAGAGCAGGTAATAGCATTCGCTGAGACTATAGCCGACTCGGATTTGGAAAACCTTGTTGACTTGTCGCAAGACATTGACTTGACACCGTCAACCGCACCCTCTGACCCACTCGAGCAAGCCAAACTGACTCACTTGACTGGCACTGACAAAGACAGACTGGAACGGCTGCTACGTGCTAACACTGACTTATTTGCCGCGACTGACGAAGATTTGGGAACGACTGATGTCATCAAAATGGACATTGACACTGGAGATAACCCACCGATCCGACAAGCTCCTTACAAAACGCCATTATCTCAGCGAAAATATGTTGAAGATCAAATTAAAGTGATGCTAGAAGTCGGAATCATTGAAGAATCAGACAGCCCATGGGCGGCTCCGATAGTAATTGTTCGCAAAAAAGATGGAAGCAACCGTTTCGCAATAGTCTTCAGGAAATTAAACAAGGTGACCAAGAAAAACAGCTACCTACTCCCCCTCATTGAGGACATCCTTGCCTCTTTGGGAGGTGCGAAGTTCTTTTCGTCTTTGGATTTGAAAGCTGGTTATTGGCAAATTCCGATGTCAGAGGAGAGCATCCCAAAAACAGCATTCACGTGTTTTCTAGGCCTGTGGAACTTTCGCAAAATGCCGTTTGGCATCTGTAACGCCCCATCCAAGTTCATGGAATTAATGGATAAGGTGTTGTCTGGAATTCAAAATCAGTTTGCAACTGCCTACATCGATGACATCATAGTATACTCAAAAACGTTTGACGAACATTTGGCTCATCTCGAAGAAGTTTTTCGCCGACTACGCAAAGCAAAGCTGAAGTTGAAGCTTTCTAAATGCGACTTCTTGAAAGAAAAAGTGCAATACTTGGGACACGTAGTGTCCGCTTCTGGCATCGAGCCAAACCCTGAGAAAGTTGAAGCCATTCAGCATATGGCAGCCCCGATTAATGTCAAGGGAGTCTGCTCATTCATCGGTATGTGTTCATACTACCGACGCTTCATACCAGAATTTAGCCAAATTGCCGCGCCATTGATTAACCTGACAAAGAAACATGCCATATTCGCCTGGACAGATGATTGCAAAAATGCGTTTGCAACATTAAAACAAAAATTAGCGTCTGCGCCAGTGCTGGCGTACCCTAACATCACGAAAGGCTACACATTATATACGGACGCCTCACAGACAGCTGTTGGAGCAGTTTTGGTACAGGAACATGATGGAAACGAACGAGTAATACAGCACTTATCGAAACAGTTGAACGAAACTCAACAAAAGTGGCCAGTGTTCCTCCGCGAGGCCTTCGCAACGGTCTGGTCTGTTCAGAAATTACGCCAATATTTGTTAGGATCGAAATTCACCATTTTGACTGACCACCGTCCGTTGACGTTCCTGAACCTGTCAGAAATGAAGAACCCAATGGTTCAGAGGTGGGCGATCATGCTTTCAGAGCATAACTGTGAAGTGGTATATATCAAAGGAACCAAAAATGTAGTAGCAAATCATCTTAGCAGAATGAGTGAAACCGAAAAAAAAAGTAAACGTAATCGACACTGATCATGTTCCAATAGGCGACTTTAGGACACCGAATTCAGAAAACCCAAGGAAGAATTGAGCAGAGAGGAAAAGTATAAGGATGTAATGGTGAAATGGGAAAACATAGAGGAGCTTCAAAAGGTTGATGAGGACATAGCAGATATTCGAAAAATCATGAAAGACAAAAATCACGCAGATTATCGAGACATCGTTTTGCATTATATGGAGTTGGACAGACTCATCTACAAAGTCAGCGACGGACCTCGGTGTGGACCATTTCCAGGCTTACAACTATGTGTGCCTAAATGTCTGAGACAAGAAGTATTGAAGGAGATGCACGAAGGTTTCTTTGCAGGGCACATGGAACTCGCGAAAACTTACGAAAGGCTTAAATTTAGATATTACTGGAATGGAATGTGGAGAGACACAGTGGCCTACCTCAAGGCTTGCGTGCTTTGCACTGGACGTAGGGCCAAGGCAGCACCCGCCCCGATGCAGGAGATGCCAGTACCTCACTATCCCTTTGAAATTATTGCTATTGACACTTGCGGACCGTACCCAGAAACGCAAAAAGGTAACCGCTACGTCATAACGATTATCGACTTGTTTTCCTCGTGGCCTGAAAGTTTTTGCACAGCACGAAAGGACGCTCACACCGTCGCAAAACTCCTCATGGAAGAAATCATTCCACGCCACTCATGCCCACGAGTCATCCTCTCTGACTCAGGATCAGAATTCAGAAATGCCGTTGTTGATGAATTGGAAACGTGCTTAAACATTCGCTATATCACAACTAGCGCGTATAGGCCGCAATCTAACGGGCGTTGCGAACGTCATCAGCGGTGCCAAAACGACATATTGGCAAAAACAATTAACCAAAATAAAGATGACTGGGATACGAAAATACCTGCGACTCTGGCTGCCTACCGAACGGCAAATATTGGAAGCTCTGGAACCATTTCGCCTTTCTTCACGCTGTATGGCAGATACCCCGTTCTCCCTTTGGACAATTTGCTCCAGCCAAAAGTAAAATATTATGGGGAGGACTATGTCCCAAAAATGCTGAACAATTTGCATGAAGCTTACAGCCACGTGAAAATGCACATTGTCGAGAGCCATGAGAGGAACCGAGAGTACGCTGACCGAAAAGCCAAACCACTAAACTTCAAAATTGGAGATCCGTATATTAATATGACACAACCGTACAGCCTGGCACGTCGCCAAAATTATCGCTCCCATGGAAACCTTACTTTCGGATTATCAAGCAGACTAGCCCAGTAAATTATGTTATTAGGAATCAGATCACCGGTAAGACCCCACTGGTACATTTCCAGAAACTGCGACTAGCGGACCCGAACACAGCCTGGGAAACTACCAAGGATTCAGACGAACCAGTGAACCAGACATATCTAGAGAAAACGTCAAAGTTAGACCGTACAGCCCCTGAACGAGCGCAGCCTTCTAGGTCAGCCAAACGGGCCGAGGCCGGCCCCGATTACAGTCCCTGTGAGGATTGTCCCATGGACGTATGCAGTCCGCCGAGAAGAAAGGATGATGAAACCGCTGAGTTCACAGAGCCCATGCCGGGTTCAGTGCAACCACCTCCGGTCGAGTCTGACCTGCCGGAAAGAGCACCTCTCACCTGGCCAACGAATGCAGCTGAGGAAACACCGGTATCAAGTGATACCGAGCCAGACATTCCTTTGTCTGAACCAGTTCAGAGGAACAAAAGGCCGTTGCCGTCGACCAGTGAGTCTGACGACGATGCCCCACTTTCAGAATTAGTTCAACGAAGCAAAAGACCACTCCCCTCTTCGAGCGATTCCGAAGACAATCTACCCCTATCAGAGTTAGCAGAACGCCTAAAACGACTACTGCCCACGTCTTGTGATTCAGACCCTGAAAATTCGCAGTCGCAATTAACAAAACGTTCGAAGCCCCGGATTAGCGAGTCGGAAGATGAAATTCCGCTTTCAGAATTAGCAAAACGCTTGGAGGATTCGACTGGAAGGCCAGTGAGGCCAGTCCCGGAAAAGCGACCTTTGGTGGAATCATCTGATGATGGTCGTCCTCCGTGCAAACTTCAAATTCACGATGACTCTGCTACTTCCACCGATTACGAAGCTGATGTCGACCGTGTCGACGTCACGCCTAATAAAGCTAGCGCCTTTGCGAGCTTTGTGGAGATGCAAAATGAATCAATGATGAAGCAGATGAAATTACATATGATGATGTTCCAGTCATTGCTTAAGTAGAAAGCCGAAATATTGAATTGTTGAAGTGTACCTGTGAGTCGCCTTTAGTGATTGTGTAATTGTATTGTTGGCGCAGTGACGCCACGTCAGGTGACGTGAGTAACGTCATCCTCAGGCATGATGATAGCCGGTGCCATTAATGTGATGCGTTTAGCACCACCATGAAGGAACCCCTTATGGGCATAATGATGTTGATGTGACGTTGTGACGTCACCTATCCTGATGTCTGGTGTGACACAGGTCATTGATGTTACAGAATGTCGGTGGTCTAAATCATTCCTATCCTACTCTTCCTTGTACTTAAAACCACTTACGGAACTCTGTTTTTGCCACGCGGTGTCTTATATTCAACTCACGAGATCTGGAATGTACATGTACCGCTTCGTGTGTATGATGTGCCAACCTCGCTGAGTGACCTGAACCACACGTTAGACGTGTTTGAAAAACGTATGCGTCTGTATCTCACCGACCACCCACAATTTCTGTACTCCGACAACGTGAAATCACAGTTGACCGATAACTTGGAAACACTTAGGATAAATTTAGATGCTACCATCCTAACAGCCAATTCAATTATTCTGAACAATCATAGACCGAAGCGATCCGTCCTACCCTTCATTGGAAATGCCTTGTCGTTTCTGTTTGGTACCGCTACCGACACCGATCTTGAAGCCGTCCTCAGCCGACTTGATACCTTGGAAAATGAAAAAGACGAAATAGTTCACATCCTTGGAGAAAATGTATCCCTCATGAACCATACTAACGCGGAAATACAAACAAACCACGAGGCGATCAATCGGATCAGCCGTTTGGTGAACAATGTGACCTACCAAGTCTCCAATATGGAACATACTGCACTGCAAAATTTTTAAACTTACATTTCGCTGCAAAACCAATTTACAAAGGTAACTGAAAACGCTCGAGCCTTCGTTCAACAGGCTGGCACTCAACTTTCAGAATTGCAGATGCAACTTAGCCTTTTGGGTCATGGCATCCTGCCTCGATCCTTGGTCAAACCAGCTCAACTACTTAGCATTATTTCGAGTGTCACCAATGCCTTACCCCGCGGAATACCTTACCTTACCGGGCCCACAAACCCGAGGAGTACTACCGGATCACAGACCTCACTGACCGTCGTGAACTCCAGTCCCTACGTGACGCTGCCAATCCCCATTGTAACCATTCCGGACCGCTTCAACGTGTTTTAAATCTTCAATACGAACCTGCCTAGCCGAAACTTGTCTTTGGAGACAAAGTTTGACACAGGAAACGTAAGGTTCTTTGCCATCAGCCAGGACAACACCCGTTTTATGGAGGTATCTGAAAACATCGACATATGTTTGCAACAACAGCTACCATTTTGCCACTTCCACAGCGCAGAAAAATTCACAGCGACGTCCGCGTTCTGTGTGAAATCATTGTACTCACACGAAACCGAAGAAATCAAAACGCAGTGCATGGCACTCGTGTCTTTCAAAAGTACACCGACAGCTTTGGAAGTAGAACGAAATCTTTGGCTGATTACTTCAGGATCAACAGTGAACTGTAAGGAGGCTTACATTTTTCGGCACCAAAATTTGTATACTTTCCTATCCGAACAGGCCGCCAGACATCCAGTCAGATCCTGGCCGTCTTACCCGTACCTTACAAACACGCCCGGGAAGCGCACGCGTGTGGCGCCGGCGCCTACATCAAAGCGGCAGTTCCGTGGCGCCCAAGATCAAACGGGCGCCCGACAAACAACACGGCGAGCGCAAATAACGGCTCGGCACCTCCGCGAGGGTACCGGTGGTGCAAACACCCCGGAAGAAGGGTCATCGACCCGTGAGGTCGGTGGCCCGGACATGAAGACGTCGCCACCCAAGCCAGAAAAAAACCAAAACCAATCAGGAGCGCGAACTCACCCCCGAAGCCCTGGGAGTGGGTACAGGAAAAAAGAGGAGGAGCAATAGCAAGTTCAAAAGAACAGAACAGAACAGGACGAAGAGGAGAGAAGAAGGAGAGACGCAGAGGGAAGGATCTAGAAGACGTGCGGCGGTGGACGCCGGACCGACACCTGAGGGCCGTCCACCGGTGGCCATATGGCTGAGTTTTCGGATGGAGGAGAAGAAGCACTCAGCCAAGGCCACTCGCCACTCACCATCGGACATGTGAGTGCTAAACTTCTGGCATGTCATCCTCTTTCCCCAAACCTTTCCGAACCAGCCTAAATTATCTTCCGGAGCTTCTGCCTTCTCGCCAAATTCATTGCTGGGAACGACCCGTCTCATGGGGGGGGGGGGACCAAATAGGACAAGTTTAGGATGGGGAGGTGGACGGATTATTATTATTACTAGGGTTTTAGGGTGCGTCAATCCCAATTGGGTTATTTTGCGAGGTGGACGGAGATGTCGGAGATGGCGGGAAGTATATGAACAGTGTGTGCGCAATGCGATGCGATGCGGTGTATGTAAGGGCAAATATACTAGAGTAAGCATATAAATTCTCTAAGTGGCATCAGCAAAGACCGGTGGTGGCATTTCGGCAGTAACGGACTGGAGGAGCGATAGAGCAGGGCCGGATAAAATAAGACAGAATGCAGCAATGGATGACGTCAGACCTACGACCCTTCAAACGGTGCCCGCGTAGTAAATACCTCAGCGACCAGGCGCGAGGAGGGGAGGATATTTACGTCCAAAATTGAAATGGCGGCCGTACCGCGGGTGATGAGGGGTGCGCGCGCTCTGACCGGGTCATCAACAGCCGACCCGTAGACGGAGATCGTACCATGAGTACTTCCTGACAAGGTGGAATGATTTACACAATTATGCTTGGATATGTGCATGATATCAATTTGTACTATAAAGTAAATTTATAAGCGAGGCAGCCGATCTGCGAGCCGTCCTCCTATGGACTGAACGTTTCCCGAGCGATGGTGGTGAATGTTGAAGCCAGTTAAATTGCCTAAAATATTATTACTGTTATATATATGACGCGCGTTTGGTTAAGGCCTGATTGCCTGAGGGTGCGATGAACGGACACTTCGGGGGTATTATTTCACCTGCTCTGGATCTTTGACCGCAAAATCACTCTGGCCTCTGCGATCCAGAGGTGCAGGTGAGGTGCCGAACATGGTATGCATGTGGGAGGGGCTGGTAAAGGGGCCACCACAGTGCGTTCGCCGGAAGTCTGGCGCCGGACTATAGGGTATAGGCAAAACATTGCCCGGTGGTTTGTCCACCCCCGAACTCTGCACGTGGGCACGGTTGGTGCAGACAGTTCGAGGGGCATGATGGACGGGTTGGCATGCCATAAGACCCCAGGCTAAAGAGGTAGGGCTGGCTAGGATATAAGTCGACCGGGTACGTGCCCAACGTGGTAGGGATCCGTGCCCGCCCGTCGGATATGTCAGACCTGGTCGCAAGTGTACGACGAATAAGGCCCGGCGCGGCATCGATCGAACTTAAGGTTAGGTGTGTCGGTCAGAGACATCAGAGCACTTGTATCAGCCCTCGGAGTCAGTACGATGAGCCCCCTCGTTGCAGTTAAGACTTTGTCCAGGCGAGAAACGTTGCTAATAATGGCTGGGCCAGCCATGATTGGCAGTGAAAGGTTTACCTCTTCGGCCCGGTAATACCATCAAAATTAGAGCATTGGTCTGTCGATCTATGTGTTTGTGTACCGCTGAAAGGTGAGAGGGGGGGGGTCGGGAGCTAAATTTGGGGACCAAGCAATTAATTAATTGCTAAGGAGAGCATGAATGGGGCGAGCGAATGCGAAGTGAATGAAGGGAATGAACGTGAGTAGGTAGATCTAAGGATCAGCGGAAGCCGCTTGGGGCTCATCACAGGCACCTATTTCGTGCGGAACATTGCACAAAATTATACTAATACTAGCGTCCAAAAAGTCCCAACACGGACATGTCATTCAAACCAATGACAAATTTCATTGTCATCAATCCTCTCATGCAACGTATTCATTATAATCTGGCTAAAGACTCTCACTTACCTATATGGTGTTCCCAAAACTTTGACCTCGCACATATATAAATTCGTGTTAGGGACGGCAACTCAAACCAACATCACGACGGCTGGGGTTTGGGGATGTGTGGTGGAATTGGCGGTGAAAAACAACGTAATACACCACTGACATAGGCACAATGAACAAAGGAGTGAGTTAGGTCAAGCCCCCAAAAAGTCAGTTCGAGTAGTTCAATCAATTCCAGTTCCATTCGAGTTTAGGCTGCATCAAGAATAAATTGTCCACACCCACTTCACACACCATACCAGTTTCAGTTTAGTTCAGGCTGCATGGATAATACATCGTACACACCCCTTCACACACCCACTATCTAAAATACATTTCACACACCCATACCATTCAGTCGAGTTTAAGTGAGGTTAGCAACAGATAAAACACGCTAGAGGTTACATGATAACACACAGAATATCACGAATACATTCCACTCACACACACACATTTTCCACACATCCACACACCCACACACCCATACACCCCACCACACTCACCACACCCACCCCACCCACACCCCACACACCCCACCGACGGCAGAGCCGCCACCCCTACAGAACATTCAAATAGTTTGTGCCAATGGCACCTCAGAATTCACCACGACCACCCTCGCACATTTGGTGCACTTGGACAATGGCTGCTCGATCCTTTCAAAGTATTTCCGAATCCCCACGGCCAGCTCAAAAACGTCCCCTATGAATGTCAATCAAGTGAACTCCTTACGCTCACAGCTGGCTCAGTTGGTCGAGCTGACAGAGCAGACCATTCGAACCCGCCTACCTAGCCTCAACAGCGGCCCCGAGACGGCAGCCCTGTTGATGTTACCCGACCTCGACATTCCGGTCTCTCGCCTCAGTTATCAACTGCAGACAAAACGTGGACTCCGCTATCATATAGCATAAGGACATGCGGCCTTGATCATTCCCGTGGTATTGATGCTAGTAGCTGCAACAGGTGTTATGGTGTATTGTCTTCTGAAACGAAAACAGAGTTTTGTTCCCGCCTGTCCCGCAACGCAACCTTCAACCCTCCAACCCCTCCCGCTCGGTGAAGACATCATCGTCATCCGCGCTGGGAATGAGCCAGCGTCAACACGACCTGGCAATCGGGCGTGACGAGACGGTCACGCCAGTTGCCACAGGACACCGACTGGAGCACGCCACCTCACGCCGACACCGCCGCTGACGACATGGACTTCGGTATCTCTCGCGTGCTCGCTGTCAGACGAGGCAGTACTGACATGGAATACCTGGTGAAGTGGGACGGATTCCTACCATCAGAGGCGACCTGGGAGGAGGCTGCTTACCTCCCAGAGGATCTTCTGTATCGACTGGCGGCCCAGGTGCGACTCTACCAATGGAAAGGTACGGACCGAAGGGACGGCCGGGACCGCGCAGTCAGAAGCCGCATGCGTACAGTCACTATGGTGACTGGTGCTACGCTTGCGGCCGCGTCACCAACCACGGAGCAGACGGCCCCTGTGACTCGACGACCGGAACGGCGCTGCCGAGCGCCGTTGAGGACCTGATGACCGGAGAGGCGCAGACGAGCGCCGCTGACAACGCAGGCACCTCTGCAGGTGCGACTGGCGGCCTGAGCGATGACTCAGCCGGTGGCGAGCCGGAAACCACTGCGGGTGAGCTGAGGTCTCACCTGCGACGTCACATGGAGCGACGTCACAGCTGGCCGGATTGTCACCCCGACCAGTGACCCAACCGCGAGTGAGACACCATCGAGCGTTGGACGCGTGGGACGGTCACCCACGTTCCAACGCCCCGAACCAGTCTGAACGTTTGCAGGACGCCGACAACGTGAACATCGTGATTGCACGCGCGAATAGTGATTCCGACTTATACGTGAAATCATTGCAATTAATATAAGGTGTACTAACATGGACTAGAGCCATGGGTACCCCTTAAAGACCCCTAGACTAACCCGCGTAGGACCTTCAGTCGATCAAAGGAACCCGTTTGTAACTTGTTGCGGTATCATATATGTTTCTTTATTCGTGTGTGATGTAAACGGCCGTGATTTGTCTAAGTGGAGTTCAGAATTCATCTGTAAATTGACTTCGACCTTTTCGACGTCAGTGTTGTGTTGTAACAGAGTTGCTAGACACGTACTGTTTTGATCGTATAATATCAAACTGTGGGTGTTGTGACCCAGTAAATCAGCCGACCTACCATGCCCGGCACATGTCACGCCCGTACATGTCCGTCCGGCGCCGGCGACGCGGTCACCGGCCCTCGTCGGAACCGAGTCAGCGTTTTCGGGCCAACGCCCGGCTGCTGGGACCTGTACCGGCCTTCCGGCCGTGTCTGAGCCAGGGCTGTGGCCAGACCCCCGCTGTGAGACGTGTCTGGACTGTCGAGCCGCGCGGACCTGTCGCTGTCGGTCGCGTGCGTAAATTAACAACTGTATTTCGGCCTCCAAATTGATAACTGATAGTGATTGCTGTCGGCCTGGAACATTATTGCGAGTGTCTCTATATATTCACTATACTTTCTGCACAATATATCGTGCAGAGAACATGTCATTTTTGGCATTCGGAGTTATCGCGACGCGCGGGTCCTCTAGTCTATCACGAGCCAAGATGAAGGACCTTCACTACAATATGTTTGTTATCTGTAGAAGGCGGAATATCTAACGAACACACATCTATGTTCTTACCATGGATACGCGAAGTACACGCTACAGCTTGTAATGGAGATTTAAGTGGAAGTTAGGTATGTGTGTAATCGTTGTTCATGTAAAGGGCTGTACCTCCACTGCGGTGTAGTCCAAGAAATTTATCGTGGCGGTACAGTGAATAATTGAAAATATTGAAATTATACTGATCGGTAGGCAAAAACCATGTTTCTTGAGGCACGATGAGAATTGGGGTTAAGATGTTTTTAAAAAAAATCATTTAGGCCCATTTCGAGATCAAGCTGCGACAATTTCATTGCAAAAGTGTGGACATTGGAAAGAAAAGTTTTAATGTTTGTCTGCACCTTTCGGCGCTTACCGGAGCCAGGAGTGGAGCTCCGGCTAGCATGTGGGTTGGGTGCGATCCGCGCCAGCGGAAGTGGAACCACCCGAACCATCCGGCCGACAGGTAACCTTGGCAAGGTCACGGCGGCCAGTCACGGCAGCGGGGGATGTACGCCTGCTGGGTTGAGTCGGTCGGGTCACGTGGCCGCCGGGCGGCCCTGGACGCGTCGGGCTAGGTCGGGCTAGGGGTAGGCTAGGTCGAAATGGAACGCATTTCCCCTGTAGCCGAATGGCTGCGGTTTCTGAGATTTCTGAGGAAGTTGCTTGGGACTGCGGAGTTGGAGTGGTCTCTGAGTTGGAAGCACTATTTTTTTGTGTCGGCATGGTTACCGGTGTGAGTTTCTTGAGTGGAGCTAGGCCGTGGATCATGTCAGTTGGAATAGAAGTAGAAGTAGTGATGACGCGACGTTTGGGTGGAGCAACAGTGACAGCCTGGCCATAAGTTTTACTTGACGGGGTGGTGGCGTCGACTGACCGTCGAGCCTGGGGGTATGACACACCGGCCGTGCCCTTGACAGCGCAGACTTCCTTCTCCTTGCGCAAAACTGGACAGAGGGGTGATGTGGTTAGGTGGTCGGATGTGTGACAGTTGAGGCATTCGGCAGGCTTGGAGCAGGTGGAGTCAGGATGAGGTGGTTCACCACACTTTGGGCAGCGGGCTGTTTGCCGACCATTCTTACTGCCATGCCCAAAGCGCTGACAATTGAAACAGCGGAGAGGACTCTGGATAAAGACACGGATTTGGTAGCGAAGGTATCCGGCGATGAGGGTTTTGGGAACAGTGGTAGAGTTAATGGTAATGACAAGGAGGCTCGTGTCTCGTTTCTGGCCGTCTTTAAAGGAAGTGATGCGGCGGACGTGGGTCACCCGTCCGGCCTGAGCTCCGCCTGAATGTCTTCCTCAGACATAAAACGGAGATCCGGCGCGAAGATGGTACCCCTGGAGGTGTTGCAGTTCGAATGGAGAGTGACGGTGACGGATTTTCCACAAAATATGGTAGTACGGAGGAGGGCTTTGGTCTGGGCTCGGATTTGGGTCTTGATAGCAATGGTTCCGTTGGCTGGGGCTTCAATGTCTGGATTGGATAAGGAGCAGATGGTAAGGAGCTGTTTAATCGGCCAGAAAACGTTGACACGACGAAAGGAGACGGATTCCTCGACAGGCCTCTTAGTACGTACGACCCAGCACTGTCGAGGTAGGGTTCGATGGGTTGGATGGGTTCATGTGGAGAGGGTGTGGTCTGGTTCGAGCAAGGGTCAGCGGCGTGAAGAGTGATGGTCGTGTCTGGATTGCGAGGCGAGGAGCAGAGCGCTTCTATGGCGTCGTCCAAAGCAATATTCCGGCGCGGGTCATCGATGGCTTGACTAAGTGAGGGACCATCAGGGGCCAGGTCCGGGGTCGAGCGATGGTCAGCAGGTGTTGTCAGTATAATTCTGAGTCGGATTCCGGGGTCCGTTCGGAGTCCGTTCCGAGCTGGGATCAGTGACCTTTTTGAGTTTTTTCCCATCGCGGGGAAAGAAACCCTACCTATGTAATCTAAGCAAACAAGAACACAGAGAAACACAGGCAAAGGAAGTACGACGGGGAAAAATCGCGCGGGGTGACGGGTGTCACCCACAGAAACGAAAGAGAAGAGTGACGGGTATCGCTCCCAGAAATGAAAGAAAAGAGAGTGACGGGTGTCACCCCAGAAACGAAGGAAAAGAGTGGCGGGTGCCACCCAGGAAAAATAAAAACGGACCGCTTCAACCAGCAGTGAAGCTCACCAAAACCGGCAGGGATGAGTGACCACCGGCTCCCCACGAGTGGAAGCAACCGGCGGAGATGAGACACACACGGCAACTGTGTGTATGTACGTGAATTATAACAGCCTGCCACCGTGTGGTGATTTCGGCTGTTTACGTCTTGGAAGTCGTTTGGAGGTGGTAGTCCGGACGGTGCCTAGTAGTAGTTGGGGGAGGGGCATGGGGGTCATTGCCTTTGGTATTAACATTGCAAGCATACATGGTTTTCAGGTCATACACTGTTAGTTCTTTCTTTCATTCTTTTTTGTCATTTAACTAGTTCTTTTCTTCCCCTTTGTCTTCGGCTCTTTTTGTACTTTTCCCCTTTCTTTTTTTCTTTTTCTAATAGCTTTTTACGTTTGTTTAAGGTTCTGGTGTCGGCACCAGCTTTCAATAAAAAAAAGATAAACACATGTTATGGGCAGAGTTGGGAGAGACTGGGTTGAGGAGTTGTTCGGATGTTTCTTCCTATGCTGTCTAGTGTCGAGTGGATTTGTTACGTGATCTGGTTTTCATGGTTGTTGTGGCTGGTTTCTTCGTGGATGTAGTGCTTAGTTTGTTGGTTGCTCGTGTTGTCGGTGCTTGGGTGGTCTGTGGAGTGGTTCCTACGGTGTCCGAGCTAATGTCTTCTTCCTCTGAATCTGTTATTGGTCCCTAGTGAAGGGGGAGTTGGCGTCGTGCCGGTGGTGCTTCGGGTGGGTCTGGGGGTTGATGGAGGTGGTGGTTTGTGTGTTTCGCGGTGTGGTGGGAGGAGAGGTGCCTGTACTTGTGCCGTAAATTTTGTTGTAGATTCTGGCCGAATTACTATTGTAGGGTCCGTCTGGGTTTCCTGAGGGGCGACTGTAGGGTGAGTGTGTGTCTGCGTGGGCTGGGCGGAGAGCAGGTACTGCTCGTCACCCCACTCTCGTGCCCGCGACGGAGCTATGCCCTCGATGTGGATAAGTCGGAGGATGTCTTTCTCCTTCCTCCACCGAGGACAAGCCCCGTCCAGGGAGCCGTGATTTCCTCCGCAGCCCACGCATTTCCCAATCACTTTATTGCATTCGTTAGTGTCGTGTGGTCCGGCACATAGGGCACATGTGGGCTTTGTGTGTTTGCAGCCCCCTAGTGTGGCCATGTCCTTGACAAAAAGGAACAGCGACGAGGGAGGGGTGCACGTGGTGTTACTTTGTATGTCACGTAACCAGCTGTGGCATGTGTGGGTTGTTGTTTGGATGTGAAAGTCAGGATGATAATGTGTTTGGTTTGTTTGTGGGGAGAGGAGGCCGGTACACCGAGGAGATCCCCTGGCTCGCAAATCTGCAAGCCAATCTCTCCTCAGGCATCCATTCTAACTCCCACGCGTGTATGATCCCCTGAGAGGTGTTGCGGTGTGTGTTTCGTGTTATGGTGACCTGTGTGTTTAAGAGGTGTGTGAGCTGCTCTATGTCGTGTGCGTCCGTGGTGTTGCATTTCTGGATCAAGAGCTCCCCAGATTTTAGATAGCGTGCGTGTAGGGGAGCTTGTGTCCGACGGGTGATTTCAGTCTACACCTTCCAAGGGTCGAGGCTGGTCATAGGCCGACCATCGACCCGGCAGCAGACATAGAACTCACGTGTCGGTTCGTCTGTTGTGGTGTAAGGCATGGTGCGTAGGAGTGTTCAGTGTGGGCCTTGGGTTTGGTGGTGGAGTAGGAGAGAAAGGTGAACACTTTGCAAATGTCGGCGGTATTGGGAGGGAGTGGCGGCACCGCCGGACCAACCTGAAGTGAAGATGCAGATCCAGCTAAGATGATAGTCCTAGGCAGAGATGATAAAGATGGCAGTGTAGGGTAGAGTTGAATCCGTAGTGCAGAAAAGACGGGATGGTGACAGCTGGTGGTCGGTGTCCTCCTGGGCTTGGTGTCCTTGTCGCTGGACAGCTGGCGTTGGCGCGGCTTGCGTAGCACGCATTCGGCGTGATCCGGCCTTTTTGGGTACCTCGTGCTGGTGCACGTGGGCAGTGACCTTGATGCCACGCCAGTGGCGTCGAGGCTTCTTGTTGGTGGTGGCCTCGCGACGCCCTAGGCTGCTGGTCCAGTCAATCTCTGGCTTTTCGAGATGCAACAGAGTCTGGTTCTTCGCTTGGTTGGTTGGTTGTCGAATTCGCGAAGAGCTTTGTCTGAGTGAGGACTGCGATCGATTTGATTTTTTTTTGCGATCGACCGCACGGCAACTGAGCACCACTACCACTGGCAACTGGCCGTGACCTCGCCCAGGTCATTGCGCATGCGTGCGGGCCGCTGCGGCGGGACAGCACTCTGATATGTCGGCGGTTGCTGTATATAACTTGCCAGGTAACTTTTTGTTTTTTTCACCTTCACACTGTGGTTTTCGTTATCGCCGCCCATCATCACGTACCCAGCCTACAAGCTACGAACTTTGTGCTCGCTAACGGACTTGAGACCCCCAAGCTGCTACATTTGGTGACCCCAACGTGATCATCGGACAACGGCCTGCCATCAAGCATGGACAGAGGCATCGGCGAGGTTTCATCTGCGGGAGCGGAGCAGTCTGAGTCCCGACTACCGCCCGGCCGACAGTTTGCGGCGTTCAGATTGCCGCCATTCTCCGCCGAAGAGACCGACCTGCGGCTAGCCCAGGTCGACTGTGCATACCGCGTAGCTGGCATCAGCGACGAGTCAGTGAAATTTGACCTGCTGGTGGCCAACCTCCCGCTACCGGTCGCTATACAGGTGAGAGATATCATCACTACCCAGCCTACAAGCTACTGTGCGGAGGCCCTGTGAAATGGTTAGCGCACCCCGGCCGCCTGGCTCTCCTGAGGCATAGCAGCTGGGGACAGAGGCCATCACAGCTGCAAAACGCTCTGAGCTGGGCGCCGCAGGGGATGGACCGCAGGACAGCGAGCTGCTCAGGACGTTGTTCCTGCAGCGGCTGCCACAAGTGGCCCGAACAGCGCTGGCCCTGTTTCCGAAAGACACGCCTTTAAGTACGCTGGCCACAGCCGCAGACAGGTTTCTGGAGGCTTCTGCTCCCAGCTTGGTGGCAATAGTCGGCGCGACCTGCCCGCCTGTTCCACCAGCTCCGGTCACGGCGATGTCATCAGACGCCAGAGCGATGACTGCTCTCCAGGGCATGGTTACTGTGCTGACGGCCGCCGTCGATCGCCTGGAGACAGCTCTCAGCGACCGACCGGGAGCAAGGACGGATGACTGTCGATCCTCGTCTCGCCAGCGGAACCGTCGTTCACGATCACGGCCACGACAACAGCAGGCGCAGCAACATCAGCTATGCTACTATCATCGGCAGTTCGGCGCGGATGCTCGTCGATGCGAAACACCCTGCGCCTGGCCGACGGAAAACGGGACGGCCTGACGGAGCAGGCGCCGCCCACAGGCCGGGCATGCTTGGCGCCACTCCTGCACGTTGCTGATGCAGACCTCACTCTCATGGTCGACACGGGAGCCCAAGTCAGCGTGCTGCCCCCAGCCCAACTGCCGGCGGGTTGCAAGGTGGACGCGGCAGCTGCTCCACGCCTGACAGCCGCCAACGGCAGCAGTATCACGATGCTGGGGTACGCCGACTACACCGTGGTGCTTTCAGGCCGCCACTACCCGTGGCGGTTCCTCGTGGCAGAAGTCACCTCTCCCATCTTGGGGGCAGACTTCCTCAGTCACTATCGGCTAGCGGTGGACATGGGCTGTCGCGCCCTACGTACGGCCACCGGTCAGGTGTGTGTTCGTACGCCTACGTACGCCTACGTACGCCGTTCCTCATAACGTGACTCACCACATACAGACCGCGGGCCCCCGTGCTTCACCAGGCCTCGACGTCTTGCTCCCGACCGACTGCGGATCGCCCGGCAAGAGTTTGAGCACATGCTCAAACAAGGCATCATCTGACCCTCCCAGAGCAATTGGGAGGCACCGCTCCACCTGGTGGAAATGTCTACACCAGGCGAGTGGTGCCCATGTGGCGACTGCCGCGCCTTGAACAAGGTGACTGTGTCGGACCCGTACCCACTGCACTACCTACAAGACTTCGCGGCCCACCTCTATGGATGCCAGGTATTTTCGAAGCTGGATCTTGTCCGCGCATACACACACATTCCAGTGGAGCCGAGCGACGTACACAGGACGAACATCACGACGCCATTCGGAGCGTACGAGTCCAACCGCATGCCGTTCGGCCTGAACAATGCTGCACAAACATTCCAGAGGTATATGGACCAGGTGCTGCGAGGTCTCCCGGCTTGCTTCGTCTATATTGACGATATCCTCGTGGCCAGCCAGACACACAGCGACCATCGCAAACATTTGCGGCTCGTCTTCAAGCGGCTACAGGACTACGGCCTGGTCGTCCACCGCCAGAAGTGTGTGCTGGGCGCTCCCCGGATTAGTTTCCTGGGGCACGAGGTGTCGGCAGACGGCATCGCACCACTGTCTGACAAGGTTGTTGCGATCCTAGACTTCCCGCCGCCGCAGACCACCGACCAGTTGCGCCGATTCCTGGGCATGACGGCATACTATCATCGGTTTATCCCGGACGCCATCGCCATCATGCAGCCCCTGCACCGGCTGTTGAGCAAGTTCCCTGGGGGCAAGCGTGGCCGAGCACTGGCCGTCCCTTGGGAAAACGAGGCCACAACCGCCTTTCAACATGCCAAGGCTGCACTAGGAGATGCCGTTCGCCTGGCACATCCGGTGCCCCACGCCCCACGCCACTGGCCTTGGAGCGGTGCTACAACAGCACGTCAACGGCGAGTGGCAGCCCCTGGCGTTTCACTCGCGCACCCTGACCCCGGCGGAAGCGCGCTACAGCACGTTCGGCAGGGAGCTCCTGGCAGTCTACGCGGCACTTCACAAGTTCCGCCACGCCGTGGAAGGTCGGTCACTTATCGTGTTCACCGATCACAAACCGTTAGTGCACGCTGTTGCGACAGTTACGGCCCGCCACTCACCGAGGGAGACTCGCCACCTGGATTTCATCGCCCAGTTCACAACCGACGTGCGCCGTGTTCCCGGCCGTCACAACACGGCGGCCGACGCGCTGTCGCAAACGGTGGCGATCGTCTCGCTCCCCCAGCCACCGCTGGATGACTTCAACGCCATGGCTAACGCCCAGCGAGAGGACCCAGACCTGCCAGCATTCCGCAAGTCTGACCACTCTCTCCAGCTGCGAGACGCCCGTCTCGCCACGGGGCGAACCATACTGGTCGATGAGTCGACTGGAGTGACCCGGCCATGGTGCCGACACCTCTGCGCCGCCACGTGTTCCGGCTGCTGCACAACCTGGCGCATCCTGGTGGTCGCGCCGTACTGGAACCAATCACCCGTCGGTTCGTTGGTCCAACATGCGCAAGGACATCCGTGCATGGACGCAAGCCTGCATCCGCTGCCAGCATTCCAACGTGCACCAGCACACTAAGGCCCCGGTAGCCGCGTTCAGGACACCAGACGAACGGTTCAGCGCCGTTCACGTGGACCTGGTGGGACCGCTTCCGCCGTCGGATGGATACACGCATCTACTCACCTGCGTGGACCGTTTCACCCGCTGGGTGGAAGCGATATCTCTGCGCGACACCAACACGCCCGCTGTTGCCCGCGCCTTCGTCAGCGGGTTGATCGCTCGGTTCGGTGTGCCCAGCCACATCACGACGGACCGTGGAGGTCAGTTCGAGTCTGCCCTGTGGGCCGAGCTGTCGAGCCTTCGGGATTGTGTGCACCATCGCACGACCAGTTACGACCCACAAGGCAACGGCCTCGTGGAACGGATGCACGTCAACTGAAGGCTGCATTGACCGCCAGGTATCGGCCTCCGCACACCTCGTGGTATCGGCCGGTGCCGCTGCTGTGCCCCCAGCCACTGCTGCCTGGGCCATCGTCACGCGAGCCAGCCGCTGGGCCGGTGCCGTCCCCAGCCGCTCCCGCGCCACCACCCCGGTCCTGTTTACGGACCCGCTCTGGTCGCGCCGTGCGCCCGCCTCTTCGATACGGTGTCCAGTTTGTAGTGTAGTCATGTTGACCTGTACACGTGCACTCTGCGTTTCGGGGCATGTTGCTCATATCGTTTTTGTTCGACTCGGCTTCACGCGCCGGTCTGGGGGGAGTTGTAGTAGTAACTCGTGCTCTGACAGCACATGAGTCACAAGCCGAACATTACTATGCACCTGCGCCGAGACGCCCGTGTGTGTGCAAATGAGTTATCACAGCCTGCCACCGTGTGGTGATATCGGCTGTTTACGTCGTTGAAGTCGGATGGAGGTGGTGGTCTGGACGGTGCCTGGTATTAGTTGGGGGACGGGGTTGGGGGTCATCACCTTTGGTGTTAGCATTGCAAACATACATGGTTATCAGGTCATACACTGGTATTTCTTTCTTCCATTCTTTTTTATCTAGTTTTGTTTTTTCGGTTCTTTTTGTACTGATTTTTTTTGTGTCTTTTCTCCTCTAATTGCTTTTTACGCTTGTTTAAGGATCTGGTGTCGGCCTGGCACCACTGTTTCGATTAAAAAAAAAAAAATAAACACATGTCATAGGTAGAGCTGGGAGAGACTGGGTTCAGGAGTTGTTCGGATGTTTGTTCCAATGCTGTCTATTGTCGAGTGGATTTGTTGCGTGTACTGGTTTTCATGGTTGTTGTGGTTGGTTTGTTAGTGGATGTAGTGCTTGGTTTGTTGGTTGCTCGTGTTGTCGGTGCTTGGGTGGTCTGTGGAGTGGTTCCTACGGTGTCCGAGCTAATGTCTTCTTCCTCTGAATCTGTTATTGGTCCATAGTGAAGGGGGAGTTTGCGTCGAGCAGGTGGTGCTTGGGGTGGTTCTGGGGGGAGTGTTAGGTGTGGTGGTTTGTGTGCTTCGCGGTGCGGTAGGAGGGGAGGTGCCTGTGCCTGTGCTTGTGCCGTTAATATTGTTGTGGGTTCTGGCCGAATGACTATTGTAGGGTCCATCTGGGTTTCCTGAGGGGTGACTGTAGGGTGTGTGTGTGTGTGTGTGTGTGTTCTCTGCGTGGGCCGGGAGGGAACAGGAGGTACTGCTCGTCACCCCACTCTCGTGCCCGCGACGGAGCTATGCCCTCGATGTGGATAAGTCGGAGGATGTCTTTCTCCTTCCTCCACCGAGGACAAGCCCCGTCCTGGGAGCCGTGATCCCCTCCGCAGCCCACGCATTTTATTATCCCACTATTACAATCGTTAGTGTTGTGTAGTTCGGCACAGAGGGCACATGTGGGATTTGTGTGTTTGCAGCACCCTCGTGTGGCCATTTTCTTGACAAAAGGAACAGCGACGAGGGAGGGGTGCGCGTGATGTTACTTCGTATGTGATGTAACCAGCTGTGACATGCGTGGGTTGTTGTTTGGATGTGAAAGTCAGGATGAGAATGTGAGTGTTTGGTTTGTTTGTGGGCAGGGTACCGGTATACTGAGGAGATCCCCTGGCTCGCAAATCTGCGAGCCAATTTCTCCTCAGGCATCCATTCCAATTCCCACGCATGTATGATCCCCTGATAGGTGTTGGGGGTGTGTCTGGTTTTATGGTGACCTGTTTGTTTAAGAGGTGTGTGATGTGCTCTAAGATGTTTGCGTCCGTGGTGTTGCAGGCCTGGATCAAGAGCTCCCCAGATTTTAGAGGGCGGGCGTTCAGGGGAGCTTGTGTCCGACGGGTGATTTCAGTCTCCACCTTCCATGGGTCAAGGCTGGTCATGGGCCGACCATCGACCTGGCGGCAGATATAGAAATCACCCGCCAGTTCGTCTGTTGTGGTGTAAGGCGTGGTGCGTAGGGGGGTTGAGTGTGGGTCTTCGGTTTGGTGGTGGAGCAGAAGAGAAAGGAGAGCACTTTAAGAATATCGGCGGTATGGGGGGGGAGTTGGCGGCACGCCGGACCAACCTGAAGTGAAGATGCGGATCCAGCAGATGATAGTCGAGGCAGAGATGATAGAGATGGCAGTGTAAGGTAGAGCTGAGAGTCCGTGGTGCAGAATAGACGAGATGGTGGCAGCTGGTCGAGTGTCTTGTGGTCGTTGTCCTCCGTGGTCTTGGTGTCCTTGTAGTTGGACAGCTGGCGTGGGCGCGGTTCGCATAGCACGCCTTCGGCGTAATCCAGCCGTTTTTGTTTCCTCGTGCTGGTGCACGTAGGCAATGACCTTCCGTTACTCCTGTGGCGCCGAAGCCTCTTGTTGGTGTTCGGCCTCGCGTCCTTCTTCCTTCTTCGCTTGGTTGGTTGGTTGCCGAGGCCAAATCGTGTGGAAGAGCTTGGGCGAAACGCCCAGCAAGTGGCCGCTTGCTAGTATCGCCCGTGACCTCGCCCAGGTCATGGCGCATGCGTGCGGGCCGCCAGGTATATATATAACAGGTGTATATAACGTGCCAGGTAAACTGCACACACACACACACACACACTCTCTCTCTCTCTCTCTCTCTCTCTCTCTCTCTCTCTCTCTCGCACCTTCACACTGTGGTTTTCTTATCGCCGCCCGATATACGTACCAACAAGCTACGAATCTTTGGAGCTTGCCAACGGACACGTCATTAGAAGCGTGGTCACTCAAACGTCAACCTGGCACTATACATGCATGCATGTATGTTCTTCAATTGTGCCATTACAGTAATTTTTCCGTCATTCGTACCCTGCAAAAACGGTAGATAGTTCACGACATAATGATTCGTCGATAATTTTGTTTGGAAAAAAACTGTTTTGCTGTCAGAGTATGCAACATTTAAGCACATTGGTGGTTATGACTATTGGAGACTATGACCACAGCCTGGCAGACTGTCAAGCAACGCCTAACTGAAGCGGCGCAGCCTACCAATACTTGTTGTGAAGCGGTACAGCCTACCTTCCGAGTGACCAACACATGTGAAGATATACTGGAACATATTCCGGTGACCAACTGTACCTTGTCAGATGAATGAGCTGCATTCGTAGTTTTCGTCGGAAGTCCGCTTAAATTCATTACTGCTAGGATACCCAAAACCGATAATTTCGGCCACCATTTGAATTGAGGCCAACAGGTTCCCTCGGTATTGTTTAAGAACATCACGCTCATGGCGTTGAATGGAAAGAATACATCAATAACCGTCAATTTCTGCTACACAATTGTCGCTTTGGAAGGCCAATGTTGCTTGGAATTGACCAAGGTTCGAACTTTCTTTTTCGTTGTGACGGCTCGGATCTTTTTTTTTCAGCGGCGCTACGGATCCTCTTGGCGACAAATGTTAGTGCTTGACGTGCATAGAGCCATGTCAGAATCTCAATAATGTTTGAAATCTTCATGTCAATAGATGAAAAATGACAGGGAAATGTTCGACTCCGAAAATAGTCGAGTATGTCATTAGAAAGCAGTTGATTTTGGTTCGATTTATTTGGGAACATTGGAAATTCATTCGCTAGTGTAGAACGTCTGATATACAATGCAATGATTTTCAACACAAATCCTCGAATTGTGTACAAAAATGAGTAGATCTTAACCCGCGCCGTGTTTCCTGTCAAATCCTCCCACCCCGTCTCGGGGGGGGGGGCGGTTAAAGACTAAGCATCGCACGAAAACGAAAGAGGTGTCATCGGAAAGCGCTCTACGTGTAGGGTCCGGGTCCACCCCCCCCCCAAAAAAAAAGTTCCCCCAAAAGTAACGTCACCAGGAGGGCTAGATTTTCACGAATTTTCACGACTTGCATTTTGCTTTTTACTCTGGGGAGTTCATTTTGGGGATATATTAAAAACAAAATTTTCTTGGAATGAGAAAAGGACAGCGAAATCGACCAGGGCCACAATTTTTTTTTGACCCCCAAAAATAAAATTTATTTTTTTCGAAAGTTCAAAATTTTGAGTTTTCAAGTTCTTTAATTTTCCTTCTCCAATGGGTAGAGCAGACCCAGAAATGTTGTTGGAAGTCAACTTGCCCTAATAAACAATGCTTACTTTAGCCAGAATCCTGTGTTTAAACTACAATATGACAAATTCGCAAAATTTATATGTAGTCGTCGAATCTTACCCTCTTCATGCGATATTTAGAAGTATTTGGCGATATATATGGTCATCATATCTGTGCTCAAATAGTTTGATGACTTGACTTGCAGGTACGCTTTCCTAAGTTGCTGATTTATTCTAGTGACAAAGTTCCTTTGTTGCACCCAGCGGTATCAATCGATATCAGTCTGCGTTCATTTAGCTCGTCTGAAAAGTTGATTACGTTCTCTCATATGGCGTTTCAAGTCGTTGTTTACCCATGGTTTGTCTTTTGTCCATATGTGTGTTTTCTTGGTCCGGAATTGCAATGGCTTCCGTACCAAGCATTGCTGCCGGAAAGTCGTTTGTCACAGTTCGGTATAAACTTGGATGAAAACATTGCTGATTCATGCATGCGACCCGATCTGGGACACGATCCCCGGCCTGCGCAAAATAGTTGGTCATCGTTTCCGACAGTTTTTTTTTCAGAAGCACGGCATGGAAGTCATTTCAGCTTTGGTCTGATGTGCATTTTGAGAATACCGATTGCACATAATTTCAAACGGTCAACTTCGTCTGAGCAGAAAAATCCCGAACTACCTTGGTCTTGGAAAATTATATTTTATCGAGTCCATGGGGTGTTAGTTAGGCTGCCCATACTGCAATGCAATACACAAAGTATTGACCATTAAGTGTTGCTCCATCTTCAAACAAGCTAATGTGGTTTCATCCATAAATGGACGGCTGGCTCGGTTACATTTCATGCTGAAGCAATATGAATGAAAATCCTGTGAATGTTATAAGTTAAATAACATCCGCTTGACGAAATATCTTAGCTGCACAGCAATTATAAAATATTGCTTGCATACAGTGCACAAAATGCACGTCATATAATAATAGGCACATTACAAATCGTCACCTTACTCGGGTTTCTTACTCAAAAGTTGTGATTTAATTAAGTAATTAATCTTGTTAATCAAACTAAGTTAACGCAGCAAGTACAAAACTTAGAAATTGTATCCTTGAAGGACAAGAGATGGATTGATTGGTACCATAAAACTCTGCTCGTGTTTTCACGACACCCTTTGTTACCGTGTTCTATTCAGCCTTTCTAGTTCACTCCGTGTTGCCGAAGTCGTAGATCTAAAATGATCAAATGTTTTTTTTTCTAAATGTCAATGCTTTTTCAGACTGAGGGATGCAAAGCAGAAACAGTATTCACCCGTCCCTCTCATTTCATGGCTGCAGGGCAAATGGTCACGTGACGACCGCAAATGCGAATTCCTGTCCTTGAACACTGACCTGCGGTCATCCTACCAGATTATCATGAAAAGCCTAAAGGTGAAGCGGTACAGTATATACTGACAATAATTGTTGTGAAGCGACACAGTCTTCGTTCATGGTGAAGGCACATGATAGTGGAACATATTCGGTAACAGATTGTACATGCCTTCACGGATTGCCAGTAGCCCACAGTTAGGTCAGTCCACAGTCTCCAGACCGCACATGCCTTCACGGGCTACTAGTGGCGCACAGTTTCCGTCAATGCACAAGTTGTCTGTGGCGGCACCGTACACGATCACGTGCCTGCAAGTTCCATAGCGCACACCTTATCACTGATCGTCCAACGTCCCTGATTGTGCACTGCTGGTACGATATAATGCCGCGCCATCTACCTGGCGTTAACAGTGAAAATCCTTTTGCATTGCTCGCGCGAACTGCATCCATCTGCACTGTATACTGTCGGTGACCTGATATGCTGCACGCTGGTGATTTGGAGTGCAATTAAGCTAAAACATTGGAATAATAATTTATCAAACTTGTGTGGACAATTGATTCAATCCGATGGAACAGAGGACCGACATAATGAGACGACCATCGCAATTGCAGTGCTTGAAACGACTGCAAATACGGCTCAATCCCGGAGCGCATTGCAAAATGGATTCTACTATCATGCAGCTCCATGTATATGCTCACCATCATCCCTGAGCACGGGTAGGACTACGATTCAAATATAATCGGATCCCGTATGTGGATGCTGTAGCTACAGCGTACCCGATAACATAATGGCCTATTCAGGAACTTTTCGAATCCACTGCCTCATTCAGTGTGATCCGATTACTCATCGTACCAGTGGGCTCATCTCACTCTCCCCCTCTCTCTCTCCCGCGCTCTCTCTCTCCCTCTATCTCTCTATCTCTGTATTTGTCCCTGTCTCCGTATCTCCATCACCATCACCATCTCCATCTCCATCTCCATCTCCATCTCAACCTCCATCTCCATTTCAATTTTCATCTCCATCTCCATTTCCATCTCAATTGTGAAACTTTGGTGAAACGTTTGGTGCTGCATGAAAAAAGAACTCTTGAAGAAGGGGTTGAAGCCGTTCGGATCATAGCATCATAGCATAGCACCCATAAGGTTCTGTAGCATGGCCGCATCACCGGCTCGCACCTCCGAGTTTGGCGACTATCTCGTGATGTCAAAACATCATACAGCTCTGTGGCTTAATGATAGTCGCAGAAGCTATGGGGTCCGGCCCCTCAAGGGAAGGCAATAAAACATAAAAAATATCAAATACTCACATAAATGTGATATCTTGAGCTCTACGGAATATATTTACTACGCTGTGTTTGCATGGACAAAATCTACAGCAGCAAAATCTACACCTCCAGGCCAGTTCTGACACCACTGCCAGGCACACGTGTTACTGCTATACTTCCGATTTTATCAGCATCAGCTAAGATGCCCACTAGTACCAATCCTACGCCGTTCACCGCAATCATTGTCCTCGAATGGCAAAGCTGAGAGCTTGAAGACAGCCTTCCTGGAATAAACTAATTTGTTCACCTCATTGCAGAGAAAATATCGACCTCATTGTGCTACCACTGCCAGTATCACCGACATCACATTATCGAAGGAAGGTGAAGTATAATGCCATGCACAGCTGCTACTAACGTAACTCCCAAAGTACAAGCTTGATCTAAGACGTCTACTACCATCAATCCCACCGCATCCATCCAGATTCACATCACCTACCGCACATCTCAGAATGGAAAAATAAAATTATTGAAAGAAATAATGTGATTACGCTATTTTAAAACCTATTCCAGGAGGAACTCTGCACTACATCACCAGGCAATCTATTTCACCCATCAGCCACCCTTTCAGTGAAAACATGTTGACGTTTTCCTGCCCCGTTTTTCGTTTTACTCAGAGTGAGTCCGAATAATGAAGCATTTTGATCATGTACTATCCTTAGTTTCCTTTCTCTTATTCATGGTTCTGTTTAGCCCATACCTCTTCCATCAATCCCATGCTGCTCCAGCCGATGATTATAGGCGCAAGCAGAACTATATGCGACATTTTGCTAAAGTCTAGGCAAACTAAATCTACCCTGCTTCCTTTGCCAGCTTCCCATAGCTCCATATTCCATAAATTCCGGGAGGTTAACTAGTCAAAATCTCTCGGAGCGAAATCCATGCTGAGTTCCACTTGACATGTTGTGCCTATTACTCTTCACTTTCCTTGTTAATCACCAATGCCGTTCATTCTAAGCTGTCCAGTGGCCATGAACCTATTTTGACCTTCAAACAGCGTACCTTTAAGACGTCCTATATTTCATTTACATCCAAGTTTAAAGTCTAAAGATTCAATAACTCATGCCACTAAACTTCGCCCAGGAATATCCTGAAAAGACCGTAATTCCCTGGAGCAAACTTCGCAATTAGTTTCCAATTGTTCCGACAAATCCAGCATATAAGCAACAGCAGGTGCTGCTACCCTGTCCGGAAATGGTCAGTGTCGACAGTGACGGCTGGCGCGCTATAGCCAGCTGACGTACTGTAGCCGACCGACGTACTGTAGCCGACCGGCGCACTGTAGCCGGCCGACGTACGGTAGCCGGCCGGAGCACTGTAGCCAGCCGGTGCGCTGTAGCCGGCCGGTGCGCTGTAGCCGGCCGGTGCGCTGTAGCCGGCCGGTGCGCTGTAGCCGGCCGGTGCGCTGTAGCCGGCCGGTGCGCTGTGGCCGGCCGACGTGTTGTAGCCGGCCGGTGCGCTGTAGCCGGCCGGTGCGCTGTAGCCAGCCGGCGCGCTGTGGCCGGCCGACGTATTGTAGCCGACCGACGCGCTGTAGCCGACCGGTGCGCTGTAGCCGGTTGGCTTCAATGCGCCAACACAACTGCGACGCAACGGCGCCGACGATGGCCGCGTATTACATGTTGCGCCCGGACCTGCCAATTGATTGCCGGCCCAGTCGCCAACTGGCTGGTGTGCCGGTGGGTCAGTGGTCGGTGGCGGGGCGGTCCCTGACTGTGGACCTCGCCTCTGGCTGGTGTCCCGGCGGGCGGTCCCTGACTGTGAACCTCACCTCCGGCTGGTGTCCCGGCGGGCGGACCCTGACTGTGAACCTCACCTCCGGCTGGTGTCCCGGCGGGCGGTCCCTGACTGTGGACCTCGCCTCTGGCTGGTGTCCCGGCGGGCCGGACCCTATGACTGTGGACCTCGCCTCTGGCTGGTGTCCCGGCGGGCGGACCCTGACTGTGGACCTCGCCTCTGGCTGGTGTGTTGGCTGGGCCCGGCGGGCGGCCCTGACTGTGGACCTCGCCTCTGGCTGGTGTCCCGGCGGGCGGACCCTGACTGTGGACCTCGCCTCTGGCTGGTGTCCCGGCGGGCGGACCCTGACTGTGGACCTCGCCTCTGGCTGGTGTGCCGGCGGGCCGGACCCTGACTGTGGACCTCGCCTCTGGCTGGTGTCCCGGCGGGCGGTCCCTGACTGTGGACCTCGCCTCTGGCTGGTGTCCCGGCGGGCGGACCCTGACTGTGGACCTCGCCTCTGGCTGGTGTCCCGGCGGGCGGACCCTGACTGTGGACCTCGCCTCTGGCTGGTGTCCCGGGCGGCCCACGACCTCCTCGGCTGGTGTCCCGGCGGGCGGACCCTGACTGTGGACCTCGCCTCTGGCTGGTGTCCCGGCGGGGCGGACCCTGACTGTGAACCTCACCTCCGGCTGGTGTCCCGGCGGGCGGTCCCTGACTGTGGACCTCACCTCCGGCTGGTGTGCCGGCGGGCCGGACCCTGACTGTGGACCTCGCCTCTGGCTGGTGTCCCGGCGGGCCGGACCCTGACTGTGGACCTCACCTCCGGCTGGTGTACCGGCGGGTCAGTGGTCGGCGGCGAGCCGGACCTTGACTGTGGACCCCTCTTTGGGCGGTGTATCAACGCGGGTTGGGTCGCTCAGTGACGGTGCTCCATGGTGACTACGTAGGCGGCTGCCTATATTTTCCGGCGAAGTGTAGGACAGCGATGGCGCTCTGGTGCGTGGCCGCACGTTTGGGAATCAACATCTTCGTGCAGGCGATGCTGCTGCCGCTCCCAGCGACCACCGCCTCACCGCCGCAGGGAATAGGTATGTCCCAGCTGGGGTGGAACCACCAGTCTATGTCGGTACTCGGTACACATGACAAACATTAGGGCTCAGGTAGTGATTAGGACCATTGAGTTATTGAAGTGATTATGACGTAAACATGAACCAAAACAGACTGAAGAACAGGCTGAAAAACTGTGCATTGTCAAAGATCCTGCAAACAGACAGGGTAGGAATGTTCTCGGTAATTATCTCCGTCTATTGTTTTCTAGTATATGCACTGTAAACATATTTGAGCCAATGTTAATTTAATTCAGCTGCCGAAAAAAAAATCCTATGAGCAAACAAAATGACCCCTATGGGTAATTTTTAAGCCATCTAATGGGCTCCTTTTCGAACTACCTCCATCTGATACTTTCAGAACCATGTATACTAGGGTGTGTCGCCTGAACGGTTTTTCTTATGCTTAGTGAAATTATCGTGCAGATCACCTAAAAAATCCCCGTGGTCGAAACAAAATCGAAATCAAACAATAAACAAAATATGCGACAGGCCGATAAAGGAACAAATTTGCCGGGCGCCCGGCGTTGAAGTCTCCAGTGATGGCGCTCCGTTGCGATTGGCATCTAACACCACGCGTCGGCCGCCGTCGGAGCGCCTCCGCGGCGCTGTGACGAAAAGGGCGGCAGTCGGTGCTGTGGATGACTTATGAATGGATTCTGGTAATTCAAAAACACATCAGGGGAGCCGGGATATATCTGATTGTAAAGATTAAACTTCACTGAAGGACTGATCGCTCCACTTTCCTTTGTCTGTTCCTCTACCTTTCACAGTGCTATGAATCATCATTGGAATAAATTGCGTACGCACTAACGACACAAAATAGCTTCGCATGCCATACATCCCTGTTTTATTAGTCAATCCAAGTCTCCTGTTCCTTTTCGTTACTCAAGTTTCAAGGGAAACTGGGATTATCAGGAGTAGGGACAACCTATTAACGAGGGCGACACGAGCCGGCGGCGATCGTCGCATGGCGCGGGGGAGGGACTGGGATGGGGAGGGAGACGGTCGGCGCACGGTGAGGGTAGAGAACACAAAGATCGAGACAGGGCAGGGGAGGGGAGGGTCGCCGAGACAAGGCAGTCGGCGGCGGAGACCCGGCGGGACAACCCGAAAAAGAGTGGTTTGGTGTCTGCAAGTTGTGTCCACTGCCTGTGAAGTGTGATATTACATGCGTCGGTGTGATCGGGGTAAGAGTACGAACAAGAAGACCCGCGCTTCCACCAAAGGGCTCTTGGTTTCTTCTGAACTAAAAACAAACCGACTGCCCAAGATAATTGACGTTCTGAATCACTTGAGTAAAGTGAATGGAGACTCATGTGTTGCGAACAAAAGGTTGAAAGAGAGCCTAGAACCCCATATAAAGTTTGTCGCGGAAAGTGTGATGAAAATGTGGTACTGCGAAGGAATACCAATTGTTGGGAGGGCCCGAGTCGAACATATGGTTCGAGAATGCCGCGATCGCTACTTGCGATACATGAAAACTGCTGGAAAGAAGTCGGCATCACCAGGTGTACGTCCGTCCGGTGATGAGTGGTTTTGAAAATTGTTTGATATAGCCCGCTGCAAATGTGTTGATATCGATAGCTGCAAATGTGCGATGGCCGACAAAGTGCCACGAATGGAGTTTCCCTTTGTCCAAGACCAGAGAGGACCTCGCCAAATGCAAATCGGCACCGCAGATATCCGTGAAACCACTCGTCGACGCGCCATGGACGAAAGGAGGCGTCTGACCGCCGAGAGAGTCACATCACCACAACCGGGACCTTCTGGAATGGCCCAGCTAGATTCTAATTCAGACCAAGATTCCGCCACAGATTCATCATCGCTCTGGATCCACTATGCACTGCATAGTGGATAGCAAAAAGTATGGCGGGCAAGGGATCGGATTAGAAGAGAGGTAGTAGCCCAGAGCCATGAGGATCATGCAGGTCGTGTATCTGGTCTCTACTTCGATGGTAGAAAAGATGACACGCTTATGACAGCCAGTTCAAAGAAGACGGAAGAGCACATTGTGGTTGTATCCGAGCCAGACAGTGCATATTTAGGACATTTTACCTCACAGACTGGGAAAGCGGAGGACATTTTTCAGGACCTGAACGCCGTGGCATATGAGTTTGGTGCGGATGTTTCTGTACTTGGCTGTGACGGCACGAGAGTTAATACTGTCCAAAAAGGTGGTGTTATCCGTTTGTTTGAGCTCGGACAAAAACGCCCCGTCCACTGGTTTGTGTGCCAACTTGATGCAAATGAACTTAATTTTCGTGCAGTATTTAGCCAGTTAGATGGAGTCACAACAGGACCTAAGTCGTTTAGTGGGCTGATTGGCCGGGCTGCTGCAGGCGCAGTAGAAACCTTGCCAGTGGTCGATTTTGAGCCAATCGATGGCGGAAATGTTTCAGAAATGACGCAGGAGATTCTTAGTGACCTAAGTTCAGATCAGGCTATTCTGTACAGTCTGGCGCGTAGTGTCGAGTATCTCAGATAGAACTGCGAAAATGAAGATCGGTCCACTAAACCACTCCAGGTGGCTGACTGGCGGCGCGAATTCTCCGGCTCTACATATCAACCGAACAGCCAGAGAGTCTGAGAATGCTAGCGGAGTTCATCGTGTGCCACTATACTCCCATGTGGTTCTGCATCAAGAAAAACTGGAAATGTTCTGACGGTCCTGGCAATGCGCTGCACAGCGTGCAACTTCTCAAAAGTTTGCGACCTGAGATAGCGGCCATGGTGCAGCCGGTAATACAGCGCAACAGCTACTGGTGTCACCCTGAGGCAGTACTGCTAGCAATGGCATCGGGCCAAGATGAAGCCACACGGGAAAGGGCGGTCACTCAAATCCAGCAGTGTCGCTGAACTCAAGTCGATAGTGATGCTGACGAAGTGCGGAAGTTCAAGCTTCTAAAAGTGAATATGGGGGCAAACAGCATCATGGAGCTGATTGATTGGTGTAATGAGGCGATAACCGAGCCGCCCTTGACGCAACAACTGTCCGATGATGACTTACTAGACATCATCGCGAGTCCTCTCGAAGTACCGCTATACTCCGTGCACAGTCAGACGGTGGAACGAATGGTGAAAGTGGTGACCGAGGCCCGGTGAATTACCGTCTTTGAAGGTAATTGGTGAAGAGGCCCGCCACGGTTACATTGTGGCGAAGTTGAAACACAGGTCAGCAATGCCAGTGCTCAGCAGCAAAAAGGATTTCATGTCGGGTTTTCTGTCGAGCATGTAGACAAGTAGTACAGTTATAAAATGATAGTTCGTACAAAAAAGGTGGCCGATCGTACAAAAGCTGACGTCGCTGTATGCCCGTCTCCTTTGGTTGTAGTGGAACGGAGCATGATGCCGATTTCGCCTGGTCTATTTGTCATAACAATAAGATATCAAGTGTCTCAGAATGATTTAATTGGTCTTCGATGTAAGCAGACGAGGAATTTTGAAGATGTTGAAGCTTTCAATAGTGAAAATATTAGCATTATACGCCGATAGATCTCCTGATTGAAAATAGAACGAACAAGCGACGTAAAGTGAACCTTTCTTTCATGCGTCAGATATCCAGGCAACTTATTAAGCGAGTGGTGCTTATCAGAAGCCTTTTACCCCACTAAACACTTTCATTGAGTTTTTTTATTAATGAGCTTCATTGCCAGAATCCATTCATCAGTCATCCAGAGCACCGACTGCCGCCTTTTTCGTCACAGCGCCGCGGCGGCGCTCCGACGGTGGCCGGACGCGTGGTGTTGGATGCCAATCGCAACGGTGCGCCATCACTGGAGACTTCAACGCCGGGCGCCCGGCAAATTTGTTTCTTTATCGGCCTGTCGCATATTTTGTTTATTGTTTGATTTCGATTTGGTTTCGACCACAGGTTTTTATAAGGTGATCTGCACGATAATTTCACTAAGCAAAGTGCAATTTCCAAAAAAAGGTCCTTCGTGACACACCCTAATGTATACCCATATTGGATTCTAATAGCGGATTGGGGTCCTAATCGCAATATATGTAGGGTGCTAATAGAAAAGAACCCTCAGCCTCCGAAGCGAAAAAGCAGTACCCTATAACTTCCTAAAATCGGTGGGTGATTTTGGAACAACCCAGAAAATCACTTATTGAGAGCGTACTGCTCTAACAGTACTATGTTGTGAATGGTTATCGTAGCGCCACGCACGTTTGATGCGAACCTGCTGAAATAGCGACTACTAGTTTCGGCACTCATTCCCTCGCATGACAGTGGACCGAGTAGCATTTAACAATATCACTCCCCTGTTCCAAGCTGAAGGTCGCGAACAAACGTAAATGCGACCAATATCATCAACGAAGTTGCAACTGTTATCATTACACACCTCATTATGGCACCTGGTGAATAGTGGGCTGTGCCGAATCTGCCTGTCTATCAAATAAACGAGCATAGTGTATCGCCGGCAGTACCCAGGCAATGATGCATGCGACCGAGTGCTCTGGAAGCAAACATGTCCATTCTATCACAAATACCTGGAAAATGGTGAGCCGGCGGCGGCGGCGCCTGGGCAACGAAGCTACACCACCCTGCACGACCGTCAGATATTACGTGCAGTTTGCTCACCATCACGATGGAAATAGCCGGCCAACGAAGGGGCCAAGCAGCCTGTGCACGTACTTGCCTTGTGCGAATCGCATCACTTTCCTCGGCACACTCCCATCATCGATACCACGCACGAAACGCTACACGTACATGGAAATGTGGCGCCGTGCGCCGCCGGAGAAGCCCAGATTCCTGACGCCATGCGCCAAGGTGGCTGCACTCAGGGTCTCCTTGACCGTAGCCGCCGTGCACACAAATTGTCTGTTCTTAGACACAGTGGTGCCGTAAATGCGAGCGAGGCACAGTGCCACGTTGTTCCGAAATTGTCGACTGGCCAGGGTAATCTTGCCAGCGCTGATGCAAAGCAGCCCACCTGACTTGCCGCAGCGTCCCACCGGAGAAAGCACGAACGTGCTGGAAGCCCTACAGCTGGACTGTCGCCGTACCGTTGTGCACGGCGCTGCATTAGAGTGCACGATGGCTCACTCGCTCTAAAACATTGCATTTTTGACATTGTTTTCACATCAGGGATTTAGTTAATATTGTGAAATTAGAATATGCAATATTGAACTCAGTTAATGTAACATGAAATTCCTCTGGATTTTCCGTAAAACTCATGCCTTGACGGCCATCGCCCCAGTCGGTGAATCAGTGCCGCCTTCACATCTCCAGACCGGTCGTGCGGCTGCAGTAGTGGCGGATGTCAGCGATTTTGTCAAAACGTTTGTATTTCTCCATGTTTGAATTCGGGTCATCCATAACGCTTATTTTCTTATTTAATGAGACGATTGACGGTTCATTTTTGGTGACTCACGGCCTTTTTCAACTGGTCAGAGGCCACGAAATAAAAAGCTACGAGGTCGAGGTCATCTACTTTTCGCTGGGGGAGTCCACAATCGTTGATCATTAAATATTTGGAACCTATAAATGCATGTTGTAGTCATGTACTGGCGGCATGGGAAAATGAAAAGGATCATTCTGGCGAGTAAAAAACAAAACAAAACAAAAACACAATTTCCTGGCCATATTCCACGTGTTTTTTTAAACTGATCAGGTTAATCAGATTCATCTCACAGATCGTCTTGACTAGCCAGAAAGCGGCCGGGTACCACCCTGAGATGTAGGTGTATGGGTGGAAGCAGGCTTTGGAGTTCTACAGACACTAGTATTAGGTTCGATTAGGTTTTTCAAGGCTATGCAATAAGTTAGCAAATTCTGCCTTCAAAGATGACGAAACCATTAAAGTTAAAGCAAACGACAGGAGTCCATTGTGCCACCGGACGCTTTTGTTGCAATTATTTTTTATTCGGATATTGCATGTATGCATGGGACGTCCATACCATTTCTTCATGTCACCATTTCTTCCCATGTTTTGGAGAGATGTTCCAGTGACCATTTGGCGGACATGCTGCCAACGTTATGCTGAGGTGCAGTTCGACCAGTATTTCACGGCATGGTGTATGTTTGTATGCATACAGTCATTTAGTTTTGCACAAAAACAAGAACTAGACAATTAGTGTGATAAATAGAAGGTATCGCCATTATCTCATTAGTATTTGTGCTTATGCTAAGTTTTATTGCTAATGGAGGAAATATTACAAAATCATAAGTAGTCGAATGCATCCTTAAAATGATCAGAAAATATCTGCCTCATGATGGGAACGTTAACAAGACAGGCTTTGGAGTGGGTTGGCAATACCGGTGTGCTCCTCTATCCACTTATATAATTAAATACAATGTCCGGTTATCAAGCTTTCTGAAATCGAGTACATATCAGGGACATGAGCATACCAGTTGAAGTGACTTTAAACAAAGGCTTGGTTTACATGCATCAGCACTATTATATCTTTCATACACAATGCACGCTAGTATCACACGGCTTTGTGTGTACAATTCTAAAAACATGGATGTTAGCTGTGGTATTTGATAAGATAATTTTGAATGGCCAAGTAAGGCGGTAGTATTGTTTTCTTGAACAACAGACAAAATGCATACGGTTTAGTTTGAGTTTTGTTGTGTTGGGCACTTCGGCCTCCTCAGGCCATCCTCAGGCCATTTCGTGCCATTAATAAGAAAATGTAGATTGTGTTATGTAATATAATTCTGCCCATAAATGTTGGAACAGGTTTTTGTTGCGAAGGAATGAGAGGCAATTTAATGAGAAATGGAAGGTCATCCCCCAATAATGTAGGTAAAGTGAAGGGAATTTTGTGTGTATGGAAAAATATGTCAGTAGTTTTTCGGGGGCCGTAGTACTGACAATGAAGGAGAATATGTGGAACTGTAAGATGGGTGTTACATGATGGCCATGAAGATCGAGGTGAAGCTGTGTATATATATCGATGTGCAAGAATAGTATGGCCGATGCGTAAGCGTGATAAGACTTTTTCTTCGTGTCGGTTTTTTATATGATGTGATCCATGTATCTACGACAGTTTTAACACGCGCCCTGGAGGGCCTCTGAAAATAACGCGCGCTGGAGGGGGGTCGGATTCCGCTCCCTAAGATCTCAGCTCCTATGAAGGCTAGAGCAACGAAATGCGCAGGGTGGATGGGCACGATAGTTACTTCTATTGTGTGCAAAGTTCATGATCTTAGGTCAAGATTTTCAAGGTCAAATGAGGTCAAAATAGCAAAAAAATTGGTTTTGCGTGGCTTGGATTGTCATTGTTATGGATCGCTGTGATTGCGCTTAAAACTCCAAAATTGGCAATAATGATGTTTCGGACATTAGTAATGATGCGACACAGATGTCAGATCCACCATTTGACCTCAGGTCACCTATATAGGTGCACTTTGTTAGGTCATTACCTGCTCCAATTACAGGAACTGGGCTCCCAACACCACTGCTCCGTTGGGCGGCTCGGCACAATCGGCTTCACAAAGAAAGGAGTGAAATACATGAATAAGGTATGGAAACGCTCAGGCACACAATGACAAACAGTAGATTTCGGGATGTGTAGGGAGTAACATGTAAAGTAATATCAATCGCATGACAGTCATTTGCATTTATGACACATTCCAGTTGACCAAGTTTGCCTCCATTAGCCTGTCATGAACTCGACCTGACTTGACCTCGGCGACCTAACATGACTTAAATTACATAGCATAACAATATGCAACAAACACGTCGCTAGTGTTGTGAAGAACACTTCCCTTTTGCCAATATACGGGAAGCGCATCAGCGACGATTTTTCTGGTCTGGCGCTGCGAATTGTTCTTACTTTAACGTCCTCTACCTTGAAAACGTTTCGGCCAATTTTCACTTCCCTTGCTTTAAACAATGCGCCGGTCATTTCTAAGCAGGTACGCAAAACATTTGGCGTATATCAGCCGGTAAAACATGGAGTTATGTACGAAAAATCTGAGGGGTTGGCGGATTTCGCCATCATTCAGGGCGTGCGTTAGCCTGTCATGAACTTGACCTGAGTTGACCTCGGTGACTTGACATGACCTTGAAACAATGTAGCATAACAATGTACATCAAACAAGTCGCTAGTTTTGCCAAGAACACTTCCTTTTTGATAATATACAGGAAGCGCATCAGTGCCGACAATTGTGGTCTGGCGCCGATAAAACATTTTGACCTTAGCGACCCCTAACTGGAAACATTTTCGGTAGATTTTCATTTTTCTTACTTTAAGCAACGCGCCGGTCATTTATTAGCAGGTACACAAACAATAGCGTATATCGGCCGGTAAAAGTTTGAGTTATCTACGAAAAACCGGAGGGGTGGGCGGATTTCGCCACCCCCCTCCAGGGCGCGTTTTAATGAAACGTAATTGTGTATGGTTTGTGTTTTGTGCCCAGTTTTCTTTCCAGAAATGTCGAGTGTTCTGTTGTACTGATGATTTAATGCTTTTAAAATGTGGTTGAATTTCTGTGATGTTTTAGAGGTGTCAGCTTCTTTGTTGGCTTTGGTCCCTTTGGCTAATTTGTCAGCTTCTTCCTTTCTTGGGATGCCGCAGTGACTGGGCACCCGCAGGAAATGGACCTTCACGCCCATCAGATAGTGTTTCAAGGGTATCGTAGATGGAAATATGGTAATAGTGTGAAAATGTAAGTGAAGAAGGTGATTAAAGAACAGATTTGGAATCGGAACAGACGACACTGCGCATGGGATGACTAATTGAACAGTTGTGGACATAACGAAGGGCAATGAGAATGGCGTGCAATTCTGTGACACACATGGAGGTTCCATTTGTTAGGCGGTGCTGTTTTGTGTGTGTGTTTGAAACTATGACATTCCCGGTGAGGTTAGCGTCTTTTGATCCGTGCGTAAAAATAAAAGGAACATGACGATAACGAGAACGAAACTGTTGAAATTTGTATTTGACATATTCAGGACAAAGATGTGATTTTGGAGGTGGTGAGATAAAAAATATGTCGTTCTGTCATCTGCAACGGTGGTGTAGTTGGTGGAGGAAGGTGAGTAATAAGTGAAATATTGTATTGGAGTTGTGTAGAGTATGTTTTGATGCGTGAGGCTATGGCAAGGCCGGTTCACCTTTCTTCGGGACCTAAATAGTTGTGGTGTAAATTTGGGAGAACGTTTAATGATGCATGTGTGGGATGATGTTCTTTAAATTGAATTTTTGCGGCATAGCTAAGTGTTTGTTCCATTCTTCGGATGTCTAATGGTGAAATTCCTGCTTCTGTGTGTAGAGAATTGAGGTGAGATGTTGTCATTGATGTCTTGATGCATGGATAGCCTACGATCAAAAATAATACCGAGGAATTTATATGCATTTATGAAAGATATGTTGTCGTTCCCAGGGTGAAGCGGTGTATCTGGGTTTGGGCAGCGTGTCGATTTGCTAAATATCAATGTTGCAGATTTTGTGGCCGAAAAAAAAACATATTTTAGGGACCATTCATGTACTCCGTGAAGTGCGTTTTGTAATCGCATTAGACAATGTTAATAGTCTTTGCTGGAACACCAAATAGCGCTTTCATCCGCAAATATTGAATATGATAAATTGGCGGGCATGTCATCGAAAAGATTATTGATGGTGATGTTAAATAATACTGGTGAAATACAGCTTCCCTGTGGCAACCCTATCGGTAGAAAACGTGGATCGGAGATGGCTGACCGGCGTCTGATGTGAAATTGACGAGTAGCAGATAAAACACCTACTACATAATGTGCTACGTATCCTTTTATTCGGAGTTTCTGAATTTTCAAGAGTATTGCGGGTTTGAAAATCATATCATATGTTTTTTCTTATGTCTAAAATAACTGCTACAGTGTGTTCATGTTTTTGTATCCTAGGCGGATGTCCGTCTCTAATCGAAGGTGATCTATGGTGCTGCGTCCTCGTCGAAAGCCCCATTGAAATGGAGATAGAAAATAATTTGTTTCCAGATGCCAGGTCAGTCTTTTTGTAACAATACGTTCAAAGAGTTTTCTAGGATAACTGGTGATAGTAATGGATCTAAAATTGCTAGGGTCGCTGTGATCTTTCCCGGGTTTTGGTATCGGATTGATGGTGGCTTCTTTCAAAGATTCGGGAAATATGTAACCTGACCATAATGAATTAAATGTTCGTAAGATGGAATGTTTCGTTTGATCGGGTAAATGCATGAAAAATAAATCGTGTAATTTATCTGCTCCTGGAGAAGTATTACCGGCAGAGGAAATTGCAGCTTCTAGTTCTGAAAGTAGAAAAGGAGCATTATATGTTTCAGTGTTGTCAGAATGAAATTGTGCTAAGTTGGTGTGAAATGTGTGTTGTGCATTTTATAGGAATTCAGGTCTGTATTTGTAATGCGGGTTATTTTGAGCCAGGGTGTCCGCTATTGTGTTTACTACTTCTTTTGGGTCTGTAATGGTGATATTATGAACTTTGAAGGCCGGGAGTGATTTGAATGGGGTGCGTCAGGACATACGGCGGATTAATTGCCATATTTGTCTTAAGGGTGTTCGAACAGTGAGTTGTTTTAAATATTCTGCCCACGAACGACGTCTGGCGTTGCGAATGAGACGACGTGTCCTAGTTCATTCATGGTTACGGGTTACTAAATTGTGTTGATCAGGGTGCCTTAGGTATTTCCTAAATGCTCTTTTCCTAACCGCGATGGCGTGCGATATTTCAGGATTCCACCAAGTTACTGGCGTTCGTTTTGTGAAAGGTTTTGTGATCGGGATTGCTACAGATGCTGCTCCGAGAAGTGTATTTGTGATTGAGTTGATGTTTTGCACAAGGGAAATATCTGGGTTGTATTGTACATATGAAAGTTCCTGAAATTTTATACAATATGCTTTCGAAATTTTCCATCGTGGGATAAAAACTGGTGTGGTATCGGCCGCAATCGAAAATGTCGGTGTTAACTTGATTGGATAATGACCACTATCGTGAATGTCGGTGTCCACCGTCCAATCAAAGTCGTTGGCCGGAGCCGGAGAACAAGTCGTTAAATCTATTGCAGTTTCTGTGTTGTGTCCGAGATGGAAAAAAGTTGGCTTTCCAGTGTTCAGTAAAACTAAATTGTGTTTGTCTAAAAGGCATTGAATAATGAGTCCACGAGTGTGGCTGTGTACGCTTTTTATCTCACGCTGGACTATGGGCGTTGAAATCGCCAAGTAAAATGAACGGGCTTTTGAAATGTGTTACAAGGTGTTCTAAGTGTGTCAATATATTTGTGTTTTCTGTAGAAGGCGGAATATATAACGAACATACATCTATGTTCTTACCATGGATACGCAAAGTATACGCTACGGCTTCTAATGGAGAATTAAGTGGAAGTTGTGTATGTGTGTAATCGTTGTTCATACAAAGGGCTGTAACTCCACTGCGGTGTAGTCCAAGGACGTTATCGTTGCGGTACAGGGAATAATTGAAAATATTAAAATTATACTGATCGGTAGGCAAAAACCATGTTTCCTGAAGCGCGATGAGTTTTGGAGTTAACATATTAAAAACAAGCTTTCGATTCGGCTTATTTAGAGATCAAGCTGTGACAATTCCATGGCAAAAGTGCGGACATTGGAAATAATAGTTTTAATGTTTGTTTACACCTTTCGGTACTTGACGGAGCCAGGAGTGCAGCTCCGGCGGGCATGTGGGTTGGCTGCGATCCGCGCCAGCGGAACCACCCGAACCGTCCTGCCGACCGGTAACCTTGGCAAGGTCACGGCGGGTAGCCGTTGCCGCGGGGGATGTACGCCGGCTGGGTTGAGTCGGTCGGGTCACGTGACCGCCGGCCGGCGCTGGACGCGTCGGGCTCGGTCGGCGGCCCACCGAAGTGGAACGCATTTCCCCTGCAGCCAAATGGCTGCGGGTTCCGGCATTTCTTGAGCAAGTTGCTTGGGACTGCGGAGCTGTGCCCAGTTTCATCAATGTTACGAATTGACGATTTCACGATTCAGCAGCTTTTTTGTGCGTTAAACGTAACTTCCAGTTTCACCAAAATGAATTCTACGATTTTCCAAAAAAGCACGCTTTCAAAAACACGCACACAATTTTACGAATCCACGACTCAAAAACTACGAATCAATGCATGTCTAGTTTCATCAAACCCTAGTGGTGGGATAATTTTAGCAAAATGACAGCATGCAAATGATGCACAACATGACAGGCGTAACATTGTAATGTTGGCAATAAGTGAATGAGTTGAGGAGATAGGCCAATTAGTTTATTATTGATTACTTATTATTGATCTTTCCTGTGATTAGTGTTCTCTGTTCTAGTCAAAGTCTGTTATCTTAGTCAATTGATCATTGTTAGTCAGTTGTTTCTGCTAAGTGTTATTGTTAGTGCATCAATATTCCCTTCTATCATGGATATGCTGCAGCTAGGTGTTTGGGGTGATATGCCAGCCCATGATCACAGAAGGCAGGTGTTTCATCTAAGGATACATTTTCACCTTTGTGCTTATGAGTTTAGGCAAATCATGAATGATTTTAATGATTGTCTATCCTATATATCATTGCGCTTTGCATACAGGCCACAAAGAGTACTTTTGGCTGTCATTCAACCAATAATAATTGTACTACTAATATGCACAATTTAGGTAGGTAGGTAGGCACCTACCTACCTTCCAAGGTATATAGGTAGGTAGGCAGGTACCCACCTACCTACTTACCTATGGGCGCTGTATAACCACTGCAGTTGATGCGCCCTAAACCCCTAATAACTAACTACCTACTTACCTACTTCATATGAAGTGAGATTACTATGCATACATCTTGATCTGTGCATATTACTATGAAATGCATTTCAACTAACCAATGATCTAGCCAAGAACAACACGCCTATAAGCACTGGATGAATATTTGTGTAATATATTTTATCCCAGAAGCCGACTCCGACTTACCCGCCACACGGCGCCAAGACCGCCTGAAAAAAAAACTCTGCCACGATGTAAACAATAGCGATGGCCGCGCTGTCCCGCGTGACAGAGGCAAATCCAGGGAACATATAGGTTAGGGTGGCAGTATCGTGATCGACTCTAGGCCTGCGATTGGAAGAAGAATATTTCCACCGGTGCATCTCATTGATGTTATCTAACCACACCCAGAACGTGCTGGAGTCGCCCATGGTTACAGTGTTGACAAGGGACGCTGAGATGATTTTTTTAAATATTCCAAAGAGTTGAACGTTGTTTGTACAAAAAAATCATCTTTTTAATACACCATATTAGACGTGTTATCTTTCATAATTATGGTACCGGATGCACCTACCTTCATACCCGTGAAAATGAAGGTCAAGCGTGTGATCCATTTACAACACTAGACGCCACGAAGCTGCCAGACATAGAGTATTATCAGGACTAGTCTGAATAGCTTGGAAGGATGCCAGCATCAGCCAACCCTTGTCCCCTCCACCGACTACACCCACATTCAATTTGTCTCAAAATATCACCCGAATTAGAACTGGGTGAAAACATATAGCGCTTTGGTAAAGTGCGTGTATTTTTCCATGGCGTGTAATAAATGGCGCCAAAACTAGGGATATTTGACGATAGTCACTAATTCGTAGCTGGCAGCGCACCACACTTGTTCGCCGGTTTAGAGGTCGGACCGTGTAGGTTTTCAGGTGCCACTGTTGATATGTTGTGTTTATGTAGTTATTGGTTGATGAATGACAATTGTAAGCATATGGCATTCAGACTTGATCTTGTGGCCGATTGCAAAGTCGAGGTATTGAACAATCTTCAAGTGCGAGAGGAATATATATGGCCTTTCCAATCTGGGTAGGTTAGGATTTAGGTACATACCCAGGTAGGTACCTTCGTACCTACTTAGTAATACTTGAAGATCACCGGTACCCACTTTGGTAGGTACCTACCTATGTAAGTACTGCCCAGATGGGTACAAATTTGGATGCATTTGCATGGATTTGTACCTTGAGATTACATACCGACCAAAATCAGAATTGGCAATAATGTGAGTAAAAACCTGGGCAGAATGCATGCAAGCCTTTAGATGCTTTGTTAAATTACTAAAGCTTTTACCTCTTGCAGTGTGCAGTGGTGCCTACAGAACTTATTGTAAATTCGCTCATGGTGCTTAGGCCCTTCAGCAAGCCAAGCTGCCTAGCTTCCAGCATAATCATTTTCCATTTGACACTGGATAATGTGGATAATGGTTGGATGCTTCAATTCTTGGCATAGCCCATGGTAAATGAACGAGTATAATGAATGGACAGTTGATGGTAATGAATGAAGCATTGTTTAGAAGCATTGTTGGCTGTCTACCTAGTTGCCTTGGTTACACAAATAATCAATGATGTTTTCTAAACCAATATTTATACTGAATTAACATGACTGATATTAGCATGTCAATAAATGTTATGAAAAAGCATTTCACAAGAATATCATTTGTGAAATATGTCTAATAATGTGTGTCAGGCATCTCATTTGTCTTCTGTGAATACCCATGGCAACGAAGTATGTTGTCATTAGTGAACTGGCTCTGAATAATATTAGATAGGTACTTGAATGAAAAAAACTTACTAAGCCAACCCATAGCAGCATGAAGATTTGAAATGATGTGGAACATTAAGCATGTGCCATAATTTTGTATTGTTATTTCATAATTACTTGCATTTGATGCATTCGTAGATTCGTAGAATTTGTGCGTAGATTCATAGAAATTCTACAACAAAATTTTCAAGGTACGTACTTTGTTAGTGGAACTGGAAAAACGTGAAACGTGATTTGTAGGCGTGCTTTTTATTTGAAAACTACGATTTGATGCAGATTGGTGAAACTGGGCCCTGGGATGGTGTTTGTGTTGGGAGCATTGCTTTTTTTGTGTGTGTGGTCAGCGGTGTGAGTTTCTTTTTAGTGGAGCTAAGCCAGGAATGATGTTTGTTTGCATGGAAATAGAAGTGCTGTTGACACGAGGGGTGGGAGAGCAATGCTGGTTGCCTGTGCATACGCTTTGGCGGATGGGGAGGTGGCCTCTACAGATCGCCGGACCTGGGGTAGGACACTCCTGTTGTGGCCTTGACGGTACAAATCTCCTTTTCCCATCGCCAGACTGGGCAGAGGTTGAAAGTGGTGAGGTGGTCGGATGTGCGACAGTTGAGGCCTTGGACAGGCTTGGAGTAGGTGGAATCAGGATGAGGTGGTTCACCACACTTTGGGCAGCTGGCTGTTTACCGACATGCCCAAAACGCTGGCAATTGAAACAGCGGAGAGGATTGGGGATAAGGACACGGATTTAGTAGCGAAGGTATCCAGCGATGAGGTTTTTTGGAAGAGTGGTAGAATTAAAGGTAAGGACAAGGCAGCTCGTGTCTCGTTTCTGGCCGTCTTTAAAGGAAGTGATGCGGGGGACGTGAGTCACCCCCTCCGACCTGAGCTCCGGCGCAAAGATGGTGCCCTTGGAGGTGCTACGGTTCGAATGGAGAGTGACGGTGACGGAGTTCCCACAAAATGTGGTGGTACGGAGGAGGGCTTTCGTCTGAGCTCGGGTTTGGGTCTTGATAACAAGGGTTCCATTGGCTGGGGCTTCAATGTCTGGATTGGGTAAGGAGCAGATGGCAAGGAGCTGTTTAGTAGGCCAGAAAGCGTTGACACGACGAAAGAAGACAGATTCCTCGACAGGCGTAAGGACTGCGTATGAGCCAGCACTGTCTAGGTAGGGTTTGATGGATTGGATGGGCTCAGGTGGAGAGGGTGTGGTCTGGTTCGAGCAAGGGTCAGCGGCGTGAAGAGTGATGGTCTGGTCTGAATTGCGAGGCGAGGTCGTGGTCTTGGGACGGGCAGGGGCGGTCGATGAACAGAGTGCTTCCATGGCGTCATCGAAAGCGATATTATGGCGCGGGTCGTCGATGGTTTAATTAGGTGAGGGAGCATCACGAGCCAAGTCCGGGGTCGAGCAATGGTCAGCAGGTGTGTTCAGTGGAGGGGATTCGGATTCGCAGTCCGGTGGAGAGCTAGGGTCCGTGTCCCTTTTTGTTTTTCACCATCGCGAGAAAAAATCCTACCTAATGGAACCTAAACAAATAAGAACACAGAGAAGCTCAGGAAAAGGAAGTACGACGGGGAAAAATCGCGTGAGGTGACGGGTGTCACCCGCAGAAACGAAAGAAAGGAGTGACGGGTGTCATCCCCAGAAACGAAAGAGAAGTGTGACGGGTGTCACCCCCAGAAACGAAAGAAGAGAGTGATGGGTGTCACCCCTAGAAACGAAATAAAAGAGTGGCGGGTGTCACCCCCAGAAAGGAAAGAAAAGAGTGATGGGTGCTCACAAGCGAGATAGCCCTCTACATAGACGTCCGGCAACTGTGCGAGTCGGTGTGAACTACACGGGAGGTGGCGCGGCGAACACGGGAACTGCACAACTCGAAGGACGCACGACAACTGTTGCATACGAATTGTTGCTGATTGTATTGTCATTGGACCGTAGGTTAACAATTTTACGTGCATTTCCTGGTGATCATTCCTTGCATAGATATAATAAGCTAAGCTGATCTGTAAGAGGCATGAACGATTCAATGCTAGACAAATTGAAATGCTATATTGTATTGAATATATGGATGTATCACTTGGACTATATAGAATTGTAGCGGAGCGCGTCCACTGGGCATCTAGCATCTGATAACTAGTCGTTCGCTTTTTGACGCTAGATGTCAGTGTAATGACTGTACGTATCCAGGTCCGTTTCATCTCGTTTCTCCGCTCATCTCCAATGCTCTGTGTCCAGTAGTAATCTGACATAATAGCCTTCCACTTCACTGAGCCGGCTTACCTGTTTGCTTAACTCGCTTGCATTTGCTTTTCCATAGCTGGGTACTTTGGTGTCTTAACTAGAACATACTGTGTTGTCTAGTCCGCATGAATTGTCGCTACGTCATGTCAATACAGAGTTTTCGTGTCCCATTCTGGCAAGTGGTTTATGGTGCAAGCCGGGGAAGCGGCGGTGACACTCGTCACCACCGCCGCGGAATCCTACTTCTTGCTCCTTCTGTCTTAAGGGTGGAGTCCGGACCGCACTGAGGGAATGGTACAGCCAAGTTGTGCACATTCCAGGTGCTATTTGGCAACGACGTCTCCCTGTGGCTTTCCAAGACTCTTGACGCCTATCCACACATCCAAACGCACCTAGGCGCCACAGAATATTAACGATGCCTAGAAATTTACAGAACAATTGAATGAATCCAGCGCAAGTAACTTTGCATATGTTACACAATTAAGAGTGCTTGAAGATATGAGTATGACAAATTAGTTACTGAATAGGGGAATCCAATATCATTGATTGTTCAAATTTAGCTTCTACAGCAGAAACGTAAGAGCCAATCCGCTACCTAATGCGCGTCAGTTCATTTTCACCAACGTCATCCGATCCAATCAGTCATCCGCATCAAACGGATATATGTAGGAGTATCCAATCCGTGTTATGCTTTATTGCATTTGCTTCACTATTTGGTTCCGAAGTAGGTTTCTGAGAAGGCTTAGGAATACGGGTGGTCTTAGCAGTAGTGTACTATAGATGCAGATGTACCTTATATGTAGTATACCTACATTAATTAATTTATGGAGGCCATGTGAGGCTTTATTATTTACTATTTATTATTTAGTATATTTATATTATTTATTTTGGCTGTGGAGCCAGTGCAGCCATGGGTTTCATCACATATTCTTTTGGGGAAGGAAAGTAATACATGGTTTACAATAAAAGCTTGGACATTCCACCCTCAAAAACTCAAATAATTAACTATAATGGCATCATAACTTGTGTTCGCAGAGCTACAGTGGGTTATGGTCGACCTGGCTCGCACATTCACTGCCAAATCGCGGCACAGTTCATTTGCGTTGGCTAGGTGTATTAGAAGTTGTAGGTTTTGGAGTGGGACATCTGTGTACGAAGTAGAAAGTAGATTGTCATTGTTTCATACATGCTAGGCTACGCTCGATTATGCTTCGTTTCACACCAGAGGTGACAAATGTTAAGACCAAAAAGCCACTCAGGGTCAGCAGGCATACATAAATGTTTGAAAAAACCAGTTGATAGCTAATGATCACGCAAATCATTCATTATAATTCAACATATCATTCAGTAGTCTCCAAAGCAGGCTTTCCCAAATTTGAAGTTGCATCCTTAAATATTTGTAAATACAATGATTTAGTTGATATCAATCAAATATATAGCGGCCTATAGCAGCAGTCAATCAAATATCTGTTTTATTAGTCAGACGTTCGAGGAATTCTTCTTCAAGCTGTCGTACTTCAACTTCACAATTTTAAATTCAGTGCACACATGAAATATCACAGCATGGTTGGAGCAGACATATGGCCAGAGACCAGCAATGCAATGCGTCCGTGAAGTTGGCAGGAGTTTGACATTCATCTTCAGCAGAAATCGAAGACCCCCTTCGATTTCGCTCAAACATAGTGACACGTTAGTCCCAAGGGCCCTGATGAAACATGCAGAAGTATTTCACGGGGCATCGAATGGTTTGACCTTCAGATGTCAAAATAGGTCTACCATTCAATAATGTCGGAATATCAGTGTGATATAGACCATTCGATCCGCAACGATACGCTGATTCCGAAACTGTTCTCAGTTATCCCGTAGCATGAATTATGCATGGTTAATTAATTATGACCAATTATGCAATTCCATCCCACAGCATTGCTTCCCGCACATTCTCATGCATTATTCATGTTCCCATTCCAGAATGTGTATGAAATACACATAGTTGTAACGTCAATAATGTGGGCAGTCCAATGGTAGCATTAGAATCACTGACATCCGATACATTACGGAGATATACCTAAATATGTTCCGATAAAATCAGTTTTCGACCCAATGGTTAATTTGCCATAGAGTTTAGCATGGAACCACGCGGGACTTGAAATCGCGACACGTTAGAATTTTCTCAAAATCGCCACCAACATATGTAATGCCAAAACACGTCGACAACTCACGCCGTTTTCTGAGAAATCGAAAGATGTGACTTCCAGAGGTCAACGAGACCAGGCGACCAGGCGAAATCCAAAAAAAAAAAAAAAAAAAAAAAAAAAAAAAAAAAAAAAAAAAAAAAAAAAAAAAAAAAAAAAAAAAAAATAGACCAGGCGAAATCGGCATCATGCTCCGTTCCACTACAACCGAATGAGACGGGCATACAGCGACGTCACCTTTTGTACGAGCGGCCACATTTTTTGTACGAACTATCATTTTATAACTGTACTACTTGTCTACATGCTCGACAGAAAACTCGACATGAAATCCTTTTTGCTGCTGAGCACTGGCATTGCTGACCTGTGTTTCAACTTCGCCACAATGTAACCGTGGCGGGCCTCTTCACCAATTACCTTCAAAGACGCCTCGGTCACCACTTTCACCATCCGTTCCACCGTCTGACTGTGCACGGGGTATGGCGGTACTTCGAGAGGACTCGCGATGATGTCTAGTAAGTCATCATCGGACAGTTGTTGCGTCAAGGGCGGCTCGGTTATCGCCTCATTACACCAAACAATCAGCTCCATGATGCTGTTTGCCCCCATATTCACTTTTGGAAGCTTGAACTTCCGCACTTCGTCAGTATCACTATCGACTTCAGTTCTGCGACACTGCTGGATTTGAGTGACCGCCCTTTCCCGTGTGGCTTGATCTTGGCCCGCTGCCTTTGCTAGCAGTACTGCCTCAGGGTGACACCAGTAGTATGCTGTTGCGCTGTATTACCGGCTGCATCACGGCCCCTATCTCAGGTCGCAAACATTTGAGAAGTTACACGCTGTGCAGCGCATTGCCAGGACCGTCGGAACATTTCCAGTTCTTCTTGATGCAGAACCACATGGGAGTATAGTGGCACACGATGAACTCCGCTAGCATTCTCAGACTGTCTGATGGCTGTTCGGTTGATATGTAGAGCCGGAGAATTAGCGCCGCCAGAGTCAGCCACCTGGAGTGGTTTAGTGGACCGATCTTAATTTTCGCAGTTCTATCTGAGATACAGTACAGTCTGGACACTACGCGCCAGACTGTACAGAATAGCCTGATCTGAACTTAGGTCACTGAGAATCTCCTGCGTCATTTCTGAAACATTTCCGCCATCGATTGGTTCAAAATCGACCACTGGCAAGGTTTCTACTGCGCCTGCAGCAGCCCGGCCAATCAGCCCACTAAACGACTTAGGCCCTGTTGTGACTCCATCTAACTGGCTAAATACTGCACGAAGATTAAGTTCATTTGCATGAAGTTGGCGCACAAACCAGTGGACGGGGCGTTTTTGTCCGAGCTCAAACAAACGGATAACACCACCTTTTTGGCCAGTATTAACTCTCGTGCCGTCACAGCCAAGCACAGAAACATCCGCAACAAACTCATATGCCACGGCGTTCAGATCCTGAAAAATGTTCTCCGCTTTCCCAGTCTGTGGGGTAAAATGTCCTAAATATGCACTGTCTTGCTCGGATACAACCACAATGTGCTCTTCCGTCTTCTTTGAACTTGCTGTCATAAGCGTGTCGTCTTTTTTACCGTCGAAGTAGAGACCAGATACACGACCTGCATGATCCTCATGGCTCTGGGCTACTACCTCTCTTCTAATCCGATCCCTTGCTCGCCATACTTTTTTGTTATCGACTATGCAGTCCATATCGTCAGAAGTGATCCGACCAATGTCCACGTGGAAACCGTTTATGATCGCAGCACACACACGATTAGACACTCCGTACCGATCTGCTGCTAGATCCGTATTTAGCAGTTCGTCTGTGTTACTGTTCACCATATACTCTGACTCATTGACTACAGATGTGAGCGATGATGAATCTGTGGCGGAATCTTGGTCTGAATTAGAATCTAGCTGGGCCATTCCAGAAGGTCCCGGTTGTGGTGATGTGACTCTCTCGGCAGTCAGACGCCTCCTTTCGTCCATGGCGCGTCGACGAGTGGTTTCACGGATATCTGCGGTGCCGATTTGCATTTGGCGAGGTCCTCTCTGGTCTTGGACAAAGGGAAACTCCATTCGTGGCACTTTGTCGGCCATCGCACATTTGCAGCTATCGATATCGGCACATTTGCAGCGGTCTATATCAAACAATTTTCCAAACCACTCATCACCGGAAGGACGTACACCTGGTGATGCCGACTTCTTTCCAGCAGTTTTCATGTATCGCAAGTAGCGATCGTGGCATTCTCGAACCATATGTTCGACTCGGGCCCTCCCAACAATTGGTATTCCTTCGCAGCACCACATTTTCATCACACTTTCCGCGACAAACTTTATATGGGGTGCTAGCCTCTCTTTCAACCTTTTGTTCGCAACGCATGAGTCTCTATTCACTTTACTCAAGTAATTCAGAACGTCAATTCTCGTGGAGAGTCGGTTTATTTTTAGTTCAGAAGGAACCAAAAGCCCTTTGGTGGAAGCGCGGGTCTTTATGTTCGAACACTTATCCCGATCACACCGACGCAGGTAATATCACACTTCACAGGCAGTGGGCACAACTTGCAGACACCAAACCACTCTTTTTCGGGCCGTCCCGCCGGGTCTCCGCCGCCGACTGCCTTGTCTCGGCGGCCCTCCCCTCCCCTGTCTCCCCCTCCCATCCCCTGCCCTGTCTCGCTCTTTGTGTTCTCTACCCTCACCGTGCGCCGGCCGTCTCCCGCCCCATCCAATCCCCTCCCCCGCGTCATGCGACGATCGCCGCCGGCTCGTGTCGCCTTCGTTAATAGGTTGTCCCTACTGCTGATAATCCCAGTTTCCCTTGAAACTTCAGTAACGAAAAGTAACAGGAGACTTGGATTGACTAATAAAACAGGGATGTATGGCATGCGAAGCTATTTGCACTGTGAAGCACTGTATTGAAAGCACTTCATAGCACTGTGAAAGGTGGAGCAAAGGAAAGTGGAGGAAAGTGGAGCGATCAGTCCTTCATTGAAGTTTAATCTTTACAATCAGATATATCCCGGCTCCCCTGATGTGTTTTTGAATTACCAGAATCCATTCATAAGTCATCCACAGCACCGACTGCCGCCTTTTTCGTCACAGCGCCGCGGCGGCGCTCCGAGGGCGGCCGACGCGTGGTGTTAGATGCCAATCGCAACGGAACGCCATCACTGGAGACTTCAACGCCGGGCGCCCGGCGAATTTGTTTCTTTATCGGCCTGTCGCATATTTTGTTTATTGTTTTATTTCGATTTGGTTTCGACCACAGGTTTTTTAAGGTGATCTGCACGATAATTTCACTATGCATAAGAAAAACCGTTCAGGCGACACACCCTAATATACATTTATTGGTATTTTACCATGCTGCATAACCTCTGGCATTGCACACAATATGCATGGTGTGTAACCAGATAATTCATCTTATGGCATCTTCCCTTTACATGTTGAACTCCGATGGACCCTTGTGACTCGTATTAATTCATCCAAATCACTTTATGACTCTTGGGCTTGAAATGAAAAGAACACACATACACTTGGTAAAATCTGCAAGAAATGATGTCCCCTTACCTTGAAGTTTTCGATCCACTCTTCCGTCTAGTAAGGAACAATATACTCCAACCATACCGTGTTCCTTGGCCTGTTTGATCCTCACTCGTCCATTGCCCCGATGAACTGACAAAAAATTGATCCTTGCTCCACCAGAGATGTTCACATCCAGGTATGCACCACTGCACTTACACGCCCGTACGTGATCCACATCAAGAACAAAACAACACTTGTACTAATATTTATAGGCCTCCGAACATCAAGGGCCATATTTCACACTTCTTGTCAACTCCTCGGAGCCAAAAAAATAGCTAATGAATAGAGGAAAACACCAAAGAAATTTCGAACCTCCTGCCATCCACACAAATGTGAACTATGGAAACCAAAGCATAATTATATCACCGTCGCCATTATTGCCTTCGTTCATTTTTCTACTAATTCTTTCATGCTTATTAATTTTAATAAATTTAAGTCTTACATGCTTACTAATTCCTACTATGATAATACCAGAAAACTAGTACTTTTCTGGTAACTACGAACCAGTATATCTCGGCTCCACCCAGAGCTTATTTTGCGTCGTAAACAGCTTAATTGTAGATTAGAAAGAAAATGGCTGCAAAAGTGTCTATATGAATTAGCATGTATGATATGCGAAAAGGATAGCAGCAATGCGTGTTATATACCAAGTGACTGATTTACTACCGGTCCGATGAACATCTTGGAGATGCCCGCCAACGGAAACTTGACAATCCGCGCAACGAGAACCTATGGTTAAAGAACACCTTAGCTTGTACGCCGTGGCTAGCTCTTGGCCACCAATAAATATAATTGGTTAAAGCTTGTTTTGTGACACGCATATGACTGAAGTAGCAGTCGAGAAGGTGTAGAAATACATGCTATTGCTGCATGTTGCGCAGGCATCTCTGTGATGATGCCAGTGCCAGAGTTTAACCTTTTTGGAGTCTCTTCTGTCAGATCCTCACACCCCGTCTCGAGGGAGGGCGGGGGTGGGGGTCGATGGAGACCCCATCTAATCTCCAAACTAAGTGTCGCACGAAAATGAAATAGGTGTCACCGGAAGGCGCTCGAGGAGTTAGGGTGACACCATCCCCAAAAGTTCCCCCAAAGAAGTAGAGTGACGTCACTAGGGGCCCTAGAGTTTCACGAGTTACATTATGTTTGTGGCTCTGGGGGTTTCATTTTGAGGGAGATTTGACAAACAAAAATTATCTAGAATCAGAAAAGGAAAGCGAAATCGACCAGGGCCATCAACGTTTTTGCCACCCAAAAACAAATATAAATAATTATTTTTGAAATTGTATAATTAAGAGTTTACAAATTGTATTTCATTTTCCTTTTCTAATGGGTAGAGCGGATCGAAAAACGTTGTTCGAAGTCAACTTGCTCCTATACAAAAACAAACAAAAAAATGCTTACTTCAGCCAGAATCTTTGATTTGAACTATAATTTGCAAATATGCAAGAGTAATAAGTAATAAAAAACGGGATGAAATGAACAATTCCTTTCCTACGTTTTGTTGCATCCCAAACGATAAGCAAACGCTGAAAGTTTCATTGAGCTATCTTGATCCGTTAAAGCGTGACGACTGGTTTAACTTTTTTTGGAGGTGACCCCACTTGACCTTAACTAACTCGTTGACCCTAGATAACCGGACTTAAAATTTTTGACACAACATGCCAAATTGATGTGGAAAAAGATATGCCAAATTTCGGCGCGCTGCTGTGTTCTGTTCTTTCACTATGTGCAGAAAACTTTAGGGAAGTAGTCAATGACCCCCCTCGACACGGCGCGGGTTAAAGCTAAACCTCACATATTTTCTTTTCATGAACATCGCGCTTGAGTGATGGCCAAGGCACGGAACCATCTGTTCATTGAGCTTTGGGTAAAAAACTCCAACTTTCAGGAGAGTCCCATTCACTTTGTGAAACACTGAGCATGCGGTGGCGGTCTCGTGTGCACATGACAGGTTCTCGTTGTCAACAACAAAGTGGATGCAAAGCTTGCACTGCTCAAATCTTCGTCGTCACATTCTCCCCGGTACGAACGGAACGTACACGCCATCTGACTAACTCCGGTACGTGCGCAGTAGACAGGTTCACATTTCTACTTTTTTTTCGAAGATAGTTTCATCTCGCAAACTTTCCAATTGTTTGGTTCATTTTAAGTCCATTGGTATTGGTTCTAGCAGGATCGATCAATATCTTAGAGTGCCGCATCGACCCCAAAGTTTGCGTGTTTGGACTTCCAGCTTTACATTTTTGCCCCCCAAGTCTAGCGGTTTTCTACTCTGGTATCTCATCGTCAAGCAACATTCTGCAGACTTACCTACCAGCGCATCCAGTAGCTTTCTACCTCGACATGTCTCCAGTGCATCGTTATTTGCAGCCAAAGAGCGCGTTTTCTAGCGAGTAACTGGATATGGATCAGTGACCGTATAGTTGCCTGTCACACTGATCTTGCTTCCACCAGAGTGTTGCCAAGTCGCATACGCCCTGCGAAATGACGCTCCCAAGTCGGTAAGTACATAACTCACACTCAAATCAGATGTTCACTGTACCCTAGCAGTGAATTGAGTGATTTCCGGCATAATAACACACGATTGGAGCCTTAACAACTTTTAGCCCAGATAATAAAATAGTCGCAGCCACTAGAACCATTTCGATACAACTGCAAAATCAGCCGTCGCGTTTCCGCGCTTTCATTTATTTATGGTGACTGGTAGGATCGCCAATGACTGAACACTGGATATGACTGTGGCTGAACACTGAACACCTTGGGTATGAATGAGCGCTCGATAATAGGCGAAACATTTGCAGGCGAATCTAAACGAACATGAAAGCAGATAACAAATAACTTATCACATCGTGTTAACAAATCACATCGAGATAACAAATCACATCGAGCGGTGGGTCAATCCCCAGTGTTGCTGTCATGCAGAGACGAGACCTATTGCTTTACACGTTCATGGCAGCTTTCCTAAGCTTCGGTAATCTCGCTCTGTGGCTCTAAACAGCTTGCAAGAGCCACTGGAACTGGGACTCGTCGCCGACCATTCCAGCGAACTTCTTCGGCATGCTGATCCCCCGCTCGGCTAGATCATTTGTGACTTTGACCTCACGGACAAAATTATCGAATTTCACGTAGTCGTCGTCCTCGCACCACTGCTGTGGCGGCCGCTTCAGCCAGGCGTGCGTGGACGGACCGATCAACTCAAAAAGTAGCCATGAGGTCTCGTCAACGAGATCCGACGGTCGTGTGCTCTCATCCAGGCATACTACGGGCACGTCCTCCTCAAGCCACCGACCACGGAGATGCGCCGTCGCCAGCAGTATCGTGCACATTTCTGCCTTCTCAACACTGGTCATAAGACCACTACAGAGACTGAACATCACGAGTGGTGGCCTGAGGTACCACATGTGCCTCCGCATGACGCCGAGGGCTGCGTCCGCCACCTCACCGTCCACAGACCCGTAGCGCACCAGGTCCTGGTACAGGCGGAGATCATTGGCGGGAGCGTCAGCCGCCACAGGCGCGCGGAACCAGGCATTCACATACAACAGGAGGAGGAACTGAGCCATCCTCTCCAGTTTCGCCACCAACACTTCGTCGTAGCCAAGCTGGTCCGAGAATATGTACATCTTGATGAAGAAAAGCCACTGAAACAACCAAAAAACTCCACAGTGATACAGCATTTCAGATAAAAATCAAACCTCGTACCTCACTATGATACGCGTCGCACTTAACGCCATGTGAACGACCGTACACAATTGAATACAACTTTTCACTCTTAGTTGATCGCTGGAGTTGCGGCCGATGACTGCATTTTGTTTGCTGGTAGTATCGATATGATTCCATCCAAATCCCCAGCTCTCACCTTCGCAATCCAGCGTGCCTGGTGGTAGATTCGGGGGCGGCTGAACCTCTCCCCTATTGGAGGCTGGGCGCCCAGAACGACCAGAGATAGTTCCGTCAACTCCCTGTAGTCTCCTCTGTCGGAGCCCGTGTTGGCGTTCAACAGCGACGTCAGGTATTCCACCACGGCGGTTCTGAGCTCAAGCAGCCACGGGTCTTCCACTGACAGCGTGGCGTGGTTGGTGACGTCCAGTTGCAACCACCTGTAAAACAATTAACGTGGTCTGGAATGCACATATAGAAGGCCCATTGGTCTCCGCCTGAGGTAATAAGGATGGCAAGATCCGGTTGTTAAGTTGATCATGGCAGCGTGCAAACTATTAGAACTAGCTGCTTTTTAAGGAACCAACGAAATGAATTGGACAAACGATATGTTCATACCTGGCCTTCACGTCCTCGAATTTCTTGTCCGTTGGCCCCGTAGATGGTCCGAAGAGCACTGTGGCGACAGCCTTCACCACCAGCTCCATGACGTGATGCCGGCAAGCCAGCAGGAGAAGGCTTCGGTTGAGCTCACCCTGCAGCCTGGTTGCAGCCCCTCTTAGCCGGCCCGTGTTCGTTGCCGTCGTGTCAAAGCAGAGTCCGACCACGCTCCCTTTTACTCCCCAGTGTTCCAGGGCGTCTAGCGTGGCCTCAGCTTGCGCTTTGCCGGTCCCGTCAGGAAGTGTGGGGACGGCCAGCAACTTCCCCTGTTGATGATGCGGACCTCCGGAAACTAAGATGGCCTGCCTGTGCTGTGACATCCCCAGCGCATCCTGCAAAACATGGGCACGGCAAGGTATTAATTTTCAGGTTTTTTTGCATGCAGATTAAGCAGGGGCGATGAGGTGGATGACGCAGACCACCGGGCAAACATTCAGTATCTATGAGTGAACAGCTCTTTGACATGCCCAAATTATCGAGGTAGGACAAAGAAGGCACTAAGAACCGATCATAAGGCCAAAGATCGTGAGTGAGCAACCCAAATTTTACTCCACGTGATGGAGCTGGGACTGGCATGTAAGAAAACGATAATGTTGTTTGAACACCCCATGAGTGTATTACATTCAGAGATGGTGATTACTTATGTACATCCATCATGACACCATCCCAGTGAGCCACGCAGTAGGTGGGAGGCTCGAACTTCTCCCTGATTGCCCTGGCAGCAGCTGGTCGATGGGCTGCTCTCGCACGCCGTGGTGAGCTCTTCGACAGGCTGAAGCTGTCCAGGCTGACAGGTGGTTCAGCAGAGCGAAGCACAGCACCAACAATGCCAGCCAGCTTGAACGGACAATTTATTTTCTCAAACAAAATGCACAGAAATCCACATACTGAACGCGTACATGTGATTTCGCAACACGAGGAATTCTCGTCATTGCGCCACTTATTTTACATGGTACAATGGAAATGTTAAGGACTGCTTGGAACAAGGTTAAAAGTGAGGAATCCACTGAGCTCATCAGTTGGCGTATTATTGGCTAACATACTCAATACTTATGGGTGCATTGTCATTGGAAACAAACCTGGCTGTCAGACAGGTGGAGACAGTCGGCCATCTCAACCAGGGATGGTGACTTAAGGATGGCTTTGGGCAGATGGACAGGGAAAATTCTGGGTGACAGGTGCCTGCTTGCAGTAACAGCTTCAGCACTGGCAGCACTATCCACAACCACATCATCATCGCTTTCACTATAACTGACTTCACCTTTCTCCTGAGAAGTTGATGGTTCACTGCTGGCCACTGGGACAGGGGTTGCCACTGCTACCTGCTGCTCTTGGCCTCACTGCCCGCAAATGTGCCTTACCAGCATAGATCTTGTCTTGCCCACTCATATGACACTGCCTAGGACCTTGCTGGTCTCGATAAAAGGCTTCATCTTTAGCTTTGTTCTGAGCGGTCAGCACGCGGCTCCTCCTGATAGCATCCAGAGCATCAAGAGCTCCAATGTCCCAGAGTTGGCCCAACTTCTCTACAAAAAGCCTGCTCTTGCCCTGTGGGTCTGATCGTCTTGTATTCTTCTCGAGTTTCCGCCACTCCGTGAAAAGTGACTCGAGCCTCTGCTGGCAGTTGTATGGCCGCATGGGCCTGATACGGGCCATTTCCCAAAAAAATGGACCATATTCTCCACTGTGATCCTATATGCTTCACTTTCGCCCTCACACCTCTCACTTTCTTTCACGTGAAACAAGAACTGTAGCACTTGCCTTACTGTGGGTAACTGAGTCCCTGTTATTGATGGTCTTGGTTGGCCCACCAAGAACTTCTCAGTGTCCTTTCTGAGTCTCTTGGATTTTTTTTTTTCAGCGCCTGGAGGAGGCTCTGCGCTGACCAGTTTCTTCCCACTTCTTGTGCTGATTGGCTCCATTACCTGTGTCTGTAACACCAAAGGAATTGTCTGTTAATTACATTATGCTGGGGGAGGGGGACCTCAAAATCAAAAAAAGTCACCCACATGATCCAGTGTTAAGAATATATAGGTAGCATTTGGAAGGTGGGAAGGGAAAGGGAGCGGTGAAAGCCAATGCGGTGTAAGGTAATTTTATGGACATACCCAAATGTTATATAAAATATGTCAAGCTCATGGGTGGCTAGAAATTCGCGTGTCAAAAATCGAGTAGGTTAGTTATTAATGGAAAACGAGCATCCGTCCCTGTTGTGTGAAGTTCCAGCCAGCAACAGCCGTTCCTTTGGCTTGGCATTGACAGGGCACTTTTGAGGCTTTTATGTTTCAAAAGTGTTTCATAACCGGATTTTCAGTGAGCGTGCATCACCATAAAAACGTAGGAAGGTAGGAAGACTTGACGAACCTGGGATAGTATTTTTAAATACTGGCCCAGGTTCTTCAACATATGGCATATTTTGCAAGACATCTTGTGATAATTTCCTTCGTGGGTCATGCAAATATTTTTGAGGGATGATTTTTGGAGTTAATGTTGGAGTCATCATTTTCAGGATGATGCGGCATCATGGGGATCTCATCTGTTCATTCCCACCCATTCAGCACTCTCCATCACATCAAACCTTACAAAAATGGTCAACAAGTACCTAAGTATGGCCAACTCTGAAGACTTCTTTGGCCATACTTAAGACTTCTTCATTCCTTATAATTTGCACCACATGGTGACAGTTACGCTGTTTACGACGCAATCTCGGCTCCGGTGAAACCGAGATATACTGGTTCGTACTTACCAGAAAAGTACTAGTTCTATGGTATTATTATAGTATGTAAGAAATAGTATAAAAATGATCGAAGGCAATAATGGCGACGGTGATACAATTGTGCTTTTGTTTCCATAGTTCACATTTGTGTGGGTAGTAGGAGGTTCCCAATTTCTTGGGTGATCTCAATTCATCAGCTATTTTTTGGCTTCGAGTTGACAAGAAGTGTGAAATATGGCCGTTGAAGTACGGAGGTCTATAAATATTGCTCCAAGTGTTGTTTTGTTCTTGATGTGTATCACCTACGCGCGTGTAGGTGCAGTGGTGCATACCTGGATGTGAACATCTCTGGTGTAGCAAATCTAATTTATTTTACCACCGCACCGAGGCGATGGACGAGTGAGGACCAAGCAGGCCAAGGAACACGGTGTGGTTGGAATATATTGTTCCTTAGTAGCCGGAAGAGTGGATCGAAAACTTCGAAGTAAGAGGACAGTATTTCTGGCATGTTTGACCAAGTGTGTGTGTTCTTTTCATTTCAAGCCCAAAAGTCATAAAGTGACTTTGATCTATTAATACGAGCCACAAGGATCCATTTGAGTTAAAGGGAAGGTGCCATGAGATGAATTATGTGGTTACACACCATGCACATTACGTGCAATGCCAGAGGTTATGGCAGGATAGTAAAATACCAATATATATATATATATATATATATATATATATATATATATATATATATATATATATATATATATATATATATGTGTGTGTGTGTGTGTGTGTTGATGTATGCATACGCATATGCACTAATAAATAATGATCATAATGGGCCAGTGTTCTCTCCGGTCAGATCCTCACATCCCGTTTCGGGGGGGAGATAGGAACGCCCTCTTATATCAAAACTAAGCGTCGTACGAAAACGAGGTGTCACAAGAAAGCGCTCGACGAGTAGGGTCCGACACCGCCCCCCCCCCCCCCAAGTGACATCGCTAGGGGGGCGTATAATTTCACGAGATACATGATGTTTTTGGCTCTGGGGAGTTCATTTTGGTGGATATTTGAGAAGGAAAAAACAACAAAATATTTGGAAGCAGAAAAGGACGGCGAAGTAGACCAGGACCATACAGTTTTGGCCACTCAATTTCTTTTAGTTGAAAATTTTGAGTTTTCAAGTCTTCTTCTATTTTCCCTTTCTGATAGATAGAGCGGACTGAAAAACGTTTGAAGTCAACTCGCACTAATAAAAAATGATATAAATAACTAAAAGCAAAACTAAGAAGTAATTAAAAAAACGGATACAATGACAAATTTATATCGTAAGTTTTGTTGCATCCCTAAAGATAAGCAAACGCTGAAAGTTTCATTAAAATATCTGTATCCGTTAAAGCGTGACGATATTTTTTTTTTTTTGAGGTGACCTAACTTGACTTCGACTAACTCGTAGACCATAGATGACCTGACTTCAATCTTTTGACACAATATGCCAAATTGGTGTGGGAAAAGGTATGCAAAATTTCGGCGCGCTGCTGCGTGCCGCTCTTTCACTATTCGCGAAAAATCTATGGGGCGGTCGAAGAACCCCCCTCCGACACGGCGCGGCTTCAAATAATAGTGTTTTGTTATGTGTGAGATGTTGAAACAAGTGCAATAGGATGTCAAGGTTTGCATTGGAAAAAATGTTATTAAGCATAGTCAACAAAACAGCTCAACATAACATAATCAGCCATAATCGTCTTAGCCGTCTTAAACGCAGTATTGGGGGATTATCCGCCCCCTAAGGTTTCAGCGTATAATGAAATAACGGCGTGCGACAGCGCGCCAAAATACGGCATGCATTTTCACACACCAATTTGACATGTTTTGTAAAAAATTTCCTGTCAGGTCATCTAGGGTCAATGAGTTAGTCGTTGTTGTTGTTATTGGGGTTTTGGGGGCATCAACTGCAGAGGTTATACAGCGCCCATTCAATGAGTTAGTCAATGTCAAGTTGGGTCATCTCCAGAAAAGTTCAACCAGTCGTCACCCTTTAAGGGATAAATACATTTCAATGCAACTTCCAGCGTTTGCTCATCGGGGGTTTAGGGGCGCATCGACTGCAGACGTTTGCTCATCTTTATGGACGAAACTAAACGAACCAGAAGATTTTCCCCGTTTTTGTTTACTTTTTATGTTTGCATATTTTCCCATTAGAGCTAAAGTCGAAGGCTCTGGCTAAAGTAAGCATTTTTACGAGAGCAAGTTGAGTTCAAAGAAAGTTTTTTTTTTCGGTCCGCTCTACCCATTATAAAAAGACAAATTGAAGACATAAAAAATCGGAAGATATCGAATATATCAATATTTGTCTAGAGCTTTTAGTTTCCGTTTTGAAAACAACCGCGAAATATTTTTGTGCACGCTTTGTGTGATGTTCACCCAGACTGAAAAATTGCAGTATCATGTCAAACGTCCTTAGCAAAACCACAGTTGTAATCAGTCAAGCCAGGAGATATCACCGTCGATGCATAATTCAGTTGAATCAGTTGCTGCACTTGTTACAGAGTTCTGTACACGTCGGTGGACGGCAGGTTCTCCTGGTGATCGCCGGCGATGGGGCGTATCCACTTCTCCCATGGTTGGCGAAGGCGTACAATGGATCATTCGATCGTACTTCGGAGATAGACCAGACGAAGAGTGTCTACAACGCACGCCTCGGAGTGGCAAGAGTAGTGGTGAAGCAGGCATTCGGCCGCCTGAATGCCCGCCGGCGTCGCCTTCTCAAAAGATCTGAACACTTCATATTCATTCCACCCATGGTGTTTGCGTGTGCTATCATTCGTAGCATTATCGGGCCCGTCACATTATCGTGAGCCGGTTCTGCCACGTTCGATCCAGGAGGCGAACTTACTGAAACCGGATGTGCTCCCTCGCCCCCCATGGATGCAGGCAACGGCACCGGAAAACGATCGTGATCATACCAGTGTCACGATGGATTACCCTCTAGACAATTTCTGGTCCTCCCGTATGTGAATTTGTAAGTTGACGCGACATTTGGTTGGTCGTGGTCGGTTTGTAGGCTATGCATTTTGATTGGTGTCTACATTCGTTTTGCTGATTATTGACACTACGATACTGTACGACTGAACTGCTATACAGTCGTAACGGTAGTATCGCTGCGAGTAGCGGTGCAACGTGTCAAAACCACCAATGTTTCATGAATTAGTGTAGCAATATTTATATTGACTTTTATTTTACACATACCTGATTGTTGGAATGGTAATGTTGTATACAAGCATGGTATGCAGTTCCGCAGTTCAACCAAACAAAATAAAATGAACTTCCGGAAGCATTCTGCATGGCCGGTCGAATCGTCAATCGAACATAGTCATGTCAGCACATGGTAATTGGAGCATTCCATGATCAGCACCGACGTTCTGGAATTTGACGAAATACAATCCAGTTTGTTTAGTACTGGTTTCCTTATCAATTACCCCGACGTGGGAAATGAGTGCTTAAGTATACTTAATGACAGCAGAGTTGCTTAAGACTTGCACGTCCGGAAGTCCGCGCCAACTTCGCGTGTCCGGGAGGGGGCAGATGTTTGCCCCCCATAAGAGGCCAATGCTACGAAAAAACGATATACATATTATGGTCCCTGATGAGATCACGACATGCTATAAATTTGAAATCAATCGCCCAATTGTTGTGGAAGTCATGCCACCTAGAACTCCGAGTGTAGTTGGGTCACTTCGCCTGACCTGGTGACCTGACCTGAGATGACCCAGGATTAAAAATGTATGAGGATATGCGGAAAAGACCAATGAATAGCTATGAGAGGTTTGGCCTCGCTAACCCGATTAGTTTGGCACCAAATGAGGAAAAGCCGGACGGGGACCGATATCTGCCCCCGGACGTGCGCGTGTTAACACAGATAATGCTAGCTTAGCTAAGTTATTTCAAGGTACGAAATGATGTAAGAACGAATACTGCGCTCGTTGTAGTTGCATCAATACATTTTAAACAAACGCATTTCTGTATTGTCAGGAACAGTTGCTAAATAATTGCAATACTTACAATCACTCCAAACTCACTCAATCCTACCCGCAAAGTCCCTGATTTTTCGAATGATCCCGGTGTTTTCGAAACCCACTATGTATCCCAGTGAGGAGATTGTTGTGTTCTAAACACCACATTAGTCTGACATTCACCATCTTTTCAAACAACTTACATAGGCAGCATGCTAACGAGATGGGGCGATAATGCACTGGGTCCGTTCCTGTTTTGTTGTGTGCCGGCTGTCCACACGTCATTCAGTATCTTCAGGAGTGTTTATAAGGCTTTTGCAGACAAACGTTTGATGATGTCATTGTGCAATGTATCAGGACTCTCTGCGACACTCTTCAGAGTACTGATAGCTGCAGTCAGTTCGGAAATCGAAAATGGAACGTTGTATTCCAGGAGGTTTGTGGTTGAAAAATAAATGGTGCGTGCCTCGCAACGAGCCTTGTAGTTTGAGAAGCGCACAATATTACTGTATTTCGATCGTGCTGATAGAGCTCGTCCGATCTCGTCAGCCACTTCTTCCGGGTCGACGATGCGGCCAGCCATGTGCAGGGTGGGGAGTGGATGTGGCGTATACCTTCCGGAGAAACATTTAATGCGGGACCATACAGATGTCAATGACGTGAAACGGTTTAGCGTGTTGACATACTCTTTCCACGAGTCCCGTTTTGCTTCGACGATGGTACGTCTGGCGACTGCCCGAGCTTTTCGGAAGGCTATTCAGTTTGGCGTAAAGCTATTTCTATTAAAGACACGAAGCGCCCTCTTCTTGGCTATCAAGGTCTCTCGGCACCTTTCCGACCACCATGGGACGGGCACGCGAACTGATGTTCCCGATGATCGAGGTCTGTGCCGTTCAGCACTCCGTACAATATCCGCCGTGAACGTCTCCACGGATATAGCAGATTCGTCGGAGTGGTCGCGTAGACTTGCTTTTAAAGACTTGCTTTTAAAGAATCCCAGTCGGCTTTGTTAAATATCTATCTGGGGGGTCGTCGGCTTACAAGAACACGGTGGACAAAACGAGACCAAACAGGGAAGTGGTCACTGTTGCACGGGTCGCCATCCACGGTCCATTCTAAAAACGGTGCCACTTCTGGGCTGCAGAGGGTGAGATCCAGCACAAAGGTGTGTCCTGTGGGCAATGTAAAATGTGTTGGCTTTCCTGTGTTAAGAACGCAGAGTGGGAAGTCTCGTACGAAACGCTCCATATCACGTCCACGGCCCGTCACCATGTTTGAACCCCAGAGAGGGTGATGCGCGTTAAAATCTCCGCACATCATCACCGGTAGTGTGAGATGCCCTACCATTTGAGACAGCTCAGCAAGTGGAAAGGTCTCTCCCGGCGGTAAATATATGCTGCATATGGTAACGGCATGGCGGGATATTTTTATACGAGCAGCAACACACTGGATATTCGAAGAGATAGATATTTCGTGAAAGGGAGCAGAGTTGTGCACGGCTATGGGGACTCCGCCGTGCGCCACAGTGCGAGAGGAAATATCCTTACGCAACACAGTGTAGTTTTTCAGGTGGAAATGTGCATGAGGAGAAAGCCTCGTCTCTTGGAGACAAACCGCCAGCGGTACTCGTGAGTGCAGAATAGTTTGGAGATCGTTGAGGCTGGTTCTCAAACCTCTGCAATTCCATTGCAGAATAAAACTCATACGTCAAATATATAAAAGTGAGTTGTGAGCTAAAAAATTGGGGAGGAGGACCAGTTAGGTGTTCTCCGTTCCCGACCTCACTTCCTCAGGCGCTTGGCTACGCGGCCGTGACCGGGGACTGCCGATCTCGGAAGGAGACACCGCCCCTGGGAGAGCTCGCTTCGTCATGCGATTCGAAGCTGGGGGCAGATCGGGGGGTGACTAGCTCGACGTGGGGGAGGGGTGACAGGCGGCCCCATCACCGTTGAGACTGGTGATGACGGTGAAGGGGTTGCGGTTGGACGTGGACTTCTGGATTCCGGACTCGAATGAGCGGAATCACGTCGGGTTGTCCGTCCCCGTGCGCCCAGATCAGGAGCTCCAGGGTGTGCCGCAACTCCGGTTGGTCGGGTCGCGGGTGCGGCTGCCATGGGGTGTAGGGAGATCAGGGGGAGCGAGCGGGAGGTGGGTTTGGATGCTGAGGGCTGGCAAGTGGATGTGTTGGTAATGGTTGTGTTGGAGGTAGGAAGCATGAATGTGGATGGTAAGGATTTTTGTGCAATTGATGGTGCTGTGGTACGTGAGGATGTCTGATTTGAGGCGGATGCGAGTGTAGAAAGGTTGGAAATGGATTGGACATCGGTGGATATGACTGAGGGAAGGGGAGTGTCAGGTAGGGAGGAGGTAGAGAGGCTAGGTTTGCAGGTGGTGGTGGAGCGTGAGGGAGGAGAGGGTGGGTTGGAGGGCGGATGGGGGATGGGAGGTGGGGATTTCAAACTAGACTGGAAGGGGCTAGGATTGGGCGGAAAGGATCGAGGAGGCCTCTTTGACCGTTGTACCAGCGTCCACGCACCATCTTCGGGTGTTGGTTGGAAGGGGGCCTCCGGTGGTCGAACGGCGTCACTCGTGGGCGGTGGAACCTCGGTCCCATGCCTTGTGGACGGGGCGACGAGTAAACCGAAGGAGCGAAGAACCTCACGTAGTGCTGCAACGAGTTCGTTTGCTTCAGCTGTCTATACTCGCCGTGGAACCGAAGTGACATTTTTAGCTTTTGTTGAGTGCGATATTCTCGGGTGTGTGTGATTGTAAAGATCCCAAGCTTCGCGAAACGTTACCTTTTCATTGTGGTTGATCGACATAATTTCCTTCTCTTTGGAGTAGCTAGGGCAGGCGCGGTCGAACGATGTGTGGGGATCGTGTCCTCTGCCGCAGTTGTCGCAGAATGGCACTTCTGAGGTACATTGGTCGCTACTGTGGTCTAGGGAGGCACACTTTCTAGGGAGGCACGATTTCTACAGTATTGATTGGTGTACCCATATTTCTGACGTTTAAAATAACGCAATAGGTTTGGAAGAAAAAGTCGCACCTTGACCCGGATGTAACCCACTCGGATCTCAGAGAGCAAGTCAGTTGAATGTAAAGTCAGTATTACATTGTTTGTGGCGATCAGCTCTGCACCTCGTCTTGTCTTCATTTTTCTGGCTCCTATCAAGCCGAACTCAGATAGCCCATCTACTATCTGTTCCTCCGGTACATCCTTGAGGTCGTAACAATTGATGATTCCGCGCGATGTATTTTTGGTTTCATGTGGTTCGACCCTCATCTGGATGCTCCCGTCGACTTTCCTGTCACCTTTCCGCACACTATATACGAACTCGGTCATTTCCAGTGAGTTCTGTGCTTCTCCTACTTGTGCAAACTCTACTTCAATAGCACCATCCTTTAACTTCTCGCAACGGGTGATACTCCCAAATCTGTCGCATCCGTCTCGCCTCTGGAAAGGGGACAATGATGAAATATTTTTGGTCAGTCCTCGGAAGATGAGTATGCGAGGAACATTAGAAATATTTCTCCCGTGACTTTCCTGGTTACACACGCTCCCACCTGCGATGGGTTGGGCGATGGTCTGGGCCCTACGTGAGGGACCAGGTTTTTTTTTAAAGACGCCATGCGATGCGTCTTGGTGTTCGGCTCCTCGGGCGCCCCTCCGCATAGGGCCCCACTGAGGGGACGCCTGGGTCCCGCGTACTGGAGGTCGCCAGGCGCCCGAGGAGCTATACGGGGCAGGCGGCGCCTTCGCCCGGCCGGGAGAGAGAGACTCGCCACCCCGACCGGGGTCCAGCACCGCCCACTGGCAAATGAAATTTAACTTTGATAAGTGCAAAATCATGCATGTAGGTAAGCAGCATATGAAGGCTCCATACTTGATGGGTGGCCAAGTGCTATCAGTGACTCAACAGGAGAAGGATTTAGGTGTTATTCTAAACACAAAATTGGGGGCATCAGAACAGACCAAGGAAGCCAGGAAGAAGGCACTGAGAATGCTCGGGGCAATAAATAGGAATGTATCATACAGAAGTGAGGAAGTGATCAGGAAGCTTTAATGTGCATATGTCAGGCCACATTTGGAATACTGCATTCAAGCTTGGTCTCCTAGCTATGAAAAAGATTCTTGGCTTTGAAAGAGAGAGAGTACAAAAGAGGGCTACAAAAATGGTTAATGGCATAAGCAACCTGCCATATGAGGAAAGATTGAAGAAATTGAATATGTTTTCACTTAGATATAGAAGGCTGAGAGGAGATCTCATCGAGGTCTTTAAATTTGTCAATGGTCTGGAGAGGGGATACCTCGGGGAAATGTTTGAATTTAACAGAAATGATGCAATTAGAGGTCATAAATTCAAAATTAAAATTAACCACAGCAGAACAAGGTTAAGGCAAACTTTCTTCACCAACAGGGTAGTGGAATACTGGAACCAGCTGCCAGAAAACATCGTCAGTAGCAGCACATTGAACATCTTTAAAAACAGCATAGACAATCATTATAAGAATAGAGGGCTTGCTTTTCAGTATTACAGGGAGGGCTGATTGGCAGATTTGGTGGGCAACTGGTTCAGTGTACAGAGTGCAACCAAGAAGGGCCCTTGTGGCTCAGAGTTGCACTAATCTTTTATGTCTTTATGTCTTTATCCTTGACCACAGCCGGCCGGGCCGGCAGACACTGGGAAGAATCCCAGGTCCCCGGCCCGAGGCGACTAGCCACTTGGCCCGCGTGAGGCCCCACGAGCCCGCCCGTCCCTCCGGGATATCAGGACCAAAGAGGTGTGTTGGTCCCCCGTCATAACTGGCACCGTGCGACGGGGGGAGCTCAACCTCCAGGATTACCTCCAACCTCCAATTACCTTTACCTTCAACCTCCACGGCTACCCCGATAAAACAGAGCTGATGGGCAGGACCGGGGAAGTTGCCCTGCCTGCTCATATTAAGGATAGTTAATGTTGTAGGGTCAGATGTGTTCATTAAGTTAAGGGTGTATTCCACCCTATTTCACATAATTTATAACTGGTGTGTTATGGTACTCGTTAAGGTGAGTCTTTAGGGCAAAAAACGGACACAATGAGCATATCTCGCTGCAGAAAGGCTTAGATGAACTTGTGAAGTACCATCAGTGAATCAGCAGGAGAAGGACTTCCCAAGGAGTCCTCAAGGACTTCTTGGGAAGACAGATGAACATTATTCACATTGCATGGCCTTCAGGTCCTTCAATATTGAATTCTGAATTCCAAACTAATGGGCATAGTACCTACTGGTAATCTTCAAGTATTACCTCTCACAATCTTAATCAATGTCAGTTGACTGCTAGTCAGCTGTTGGTGACATCACTCCTAGTATATTTTGAACCTGGGATATTTTGAAGGAGGTGATGCAGTGTTAAACTACTGGGTTTTTGTTAGGTGTGTGATGTCAAAATGAGTACAATAGGATGTAAACATTTGTCATGAAATTAGTGTCATTTCAAATGTTTTTTTTTGTCCCACCAGCTTGCATTAAAGCCAATGTTGTAATTACGCCTTTACCTTATTCATTATTTTGACATAAAGACATCAAAGATTAGTGCAACTATGAGCCACAAGGGCCCTTCTTGGTTGCACTCTGTACACTCAACCAGTTGCCCACCAAATCTGTTGACCAGCCCTGCATGGAATACTGAAAAGCAAGCCCACTATTCTTATAATCATTGTCTATGTTGTTTTAAAGGTGTTCAATGTGCTGCTACTGACAATGGTTTCTGGCAGCTGGTTCCAGTTTTATACTACCATGTTGGTGAATACTGTCTTCATACTGCCATCTGCCAAAGTCAGTGATACACTGCAAAGGCTAGTGATTTGTAAAGAGGCATACAGTGGAGAACAGTGACATCACACGAGTCAGGTGTCAATGACGGGCTAGGTTAGGTAAGGTCAGGTTAGGTTAGGATAGGTTGTAACCTAACCTTACCTAACCAAACCAGTCATTGACACCTGAATCCCGTGATATCACTTCCCTGACTACTGTGATGTCATTATTCCACACTGCACACCTCTCTACAAACCACTAGACCTGGCAGTAGGTGTTGGCTGAAAGGTAAACATTGCCATGTAAACATCTTTTGACATTTCCTGTCATGTTTAGCATATCCATGACAAAAAGATGACCATATTCATAAGCAATGGATCTTTACCTCCCAAAATACGAAGGTCCCATCATATAGTTTTACCAATTCTTTGTCTATGGGGTTAGTGAAGTTCACACCTACCATTTTCAGGCTTCTGAGACCAGTCATCATAAGGAATCCAGAAGGAAGTGACCTCAGATAATTTTCTTGCAATCACACCCATATTTTTAGCACTACTAGTAACTTGTACTACAACAGCTCTGATGAAGTAATCTTGCACAACCACATCTTCATGTTTGAAATATGGCACACCACTACAACATAATTGCTTTATCTTTGCAAGTGGACAGAGGATTTTCATTAAGAGGAACTGTGTGAATAAGTATAGCCTTTTCATTTTTGTACTTTGTGAACACCATACAATTACCCCCTCTTAAATCATCTCAGACCCCCTTTCCCATACCTACCTACCTACTATATAGTTAGGTAGGTACCTACTCTCTTGTCTTGAAAGTCTTCACCATTGGCATTGCTGGATCATCAAAATAATTTCCTGAAAGCTCAGTAACTGTTCATTCACTTATAGTAAAGGTTTTTCTTTAGTGGACCACTGAGTGAACTCATTCATTTCCATTGCATGCATATGTCACATTTACATTATGCCTGAAGAATAGCAAATGAAATTTAATTTTGATGAGTGCAAAATCATGCTTGTAGACAAGCAGCATATGAAGGCTCCATATTTGATGGGTGGCCAAGTGCTATCAGTGACTCAACAAGAGAAGGATTTAGGTGTCATTCTAAACACAAAATTGGGGGCATCAGAACAGACCAACAAAGCCAGGAAGAAGGCACTGAGAATGCTTGGAGCAATAAATAGGAATGTATCATACAGAAGTGAGGAAGTGACAAGGAAGCTTTACTGTGCATGTCAGGCCACATTTGGAATACTGCATCCAAGCTTGGTCTCCTAGCTATGAAAGGGATTGTTGGCTTTTAGAGAAAGAGTACAAAAGAGGGCTACAAAAATGTTAATGGTATAAGCAACCTGGCATATAAGGAAAGATTGAAGAAATTGAATGTTTTCACTTAGAAAACATCAATAGTTGTTTTCACTTCGAAAACAACTATAGAAGGTTGAGAGGCAGAGTGGGAAACTTACTTTCCGGGTCTTGAGTCAGAGTGGAAACATATTTCTTTTGGAATACATTTTCATGGACATTATTTTGTATGCATGGAATCTATTTGCTGGTAACCAATGGGAAGATCATATGTAGCTAGTCAGTACCTATGCAATATGCATAAGTAATACATATCATCAATTTTGGTCACATAAAAGCATAGAAACAAAGAAGTGAACAATGGATGGCACTGTAAGATGGAGATGTGATGATCAGCTCAGCTTTGTCTCATAACTCACAGGAGCAATATGCTTTCCCTTCACTGCTGGTCTCAGTACAAGGCTAGCCAAATGAAAAACAAACAAATAACTCACGCTTCACCCTCAACTCAGGGCACACACCTACCTACATACACAGCCAATACCCTGCTGATACTGATCACTGACCCAACACCACAACCTCAAACACAACAGTCGGAATTGATGGCAGTGCGCAAAGCAAAGGTTCAGTCAAGGTCTTGTGTTTGCAGTATAGCACTGTTAAACATGTGTTCAAAGTTGCTAATGTTTGTGATATCATTTAAAGAATACCTTGCATCAATTGGTTAAAGGGCAGTTTTCAGAACAGAAAATGCTAACAAAGCAAATTTCAATTGGCGATCTCCTGGACCCGGAGGATGTGTCTTAAAACTGTCAGCTTTTCCCACTACGAGTATAGGGTGGCTCAAAAGCAGGTTTATGGAGATGCATCAGCCAAATTTTTAGCACCCAGAGGCCACTGTTCAGTGTGCAGGCACAAGGTTTGGCATGTTGTTGAAAGCATTTATGTTGGTTGTGGTTTGGTGTGGTATGTGTTTTGATGTTGTCTCTGTGCTTGATGGTACAAAAAGTGGCTAATTTATTTGGCAATCCTAAGTAGAGTAACATGTTTGGTGGATGTTTACTTCAATCTTGTACTAGTTTTCTTAGTGGTATTTTTGTTCCTTCTGCATGTTTGTGTCGGAGTACATGTGGAGCCCATTCTATCCAGTATGAACCCAGAGTGCAAAAATGTTTGAAGAGGTGAAATCTCTTAAGAAGTGCCTTAATTCCCACTCAGCTGAGAGGAGATCTCATCAAGGTCTATACATTTGTCCATGGTCTGAGGAACGGACACATTGGCGATTTCAATACTGTTAACTACATCGTTCTTGCAGTCTTCAGAGGCTCCAAAAGAAATAAAACCGATCATATGAGTTATGCAATGATAGCTTCCGACTATTTCTATCTATATAATGTAACATTAATTTAATAAATTATCAGATTCTCTGTTTATTTCACTTTTATCTACAGATAAGCAGCAGTTCCCTTGCCGTTTGTGCGTCGGCTCTGCATGGACATACCAGCTGACCTGTGATTGGTCAAAGCATTTCTCGTCCCCGACGGAGGACCGGGACCTACGAAAAATCGCGGAAAGCTTCCACGCATCTGGCAAATAGGCGGATGTCGTTTTAATTGTGCGTATTTTCTGACATAAATGTGTGTTGCTAACAGTACAATGGACAATATTGTTAAATATATGCTTGTTGCATCTATTTAAACCTGACAAAAAACATGTATATCTAGCTAAACGCTATTTTATATTTTATCAGCACCCCATTTTTGACGTTACTAGCGTCGCCTGATCTCGGTTCGGTACCGGACCGAACCGAGAAATGCATCATAAACAGCGTAAGTGACGTCGCAAGTTGGTAAGTCTGTAGAATGTTGCCTGATGAAGAGATACCAGAGTGGAAAACCGCTGGATTTGCGACAAAAAAAAGATCGATTTGGAATTCCGAACATGCAAACTTTAGGGTCGATACGGCACCCCAAGATATTGATCGATCCTGCTAAAACCAACACCAATGGACCTCAAATGAACCAAAGACGCTAGACAGTTCGCTAGACTGCGCATTGCGCAGTCTAGCCAGGGAGATGTAGCTTGTAAGAAGGATGCCAATGACCAGATTCAGAACTTCTTGTGTCAGGATAAAATTTTGCCTTGCGCCACCATCTCGTGTACAATCATGTCGCATAGGTTGTCGCCACAATACATCCGGAACACTTGGGTCTGATTGTTTGATGCCATATGAAGATGTTTGGTCAACAAAGGCGCTGTCTCATCCGCATGCTTTGCTGAACGGGCTGCCCAGTGCCCATGAGTCGAATGTTTGACTAAGCATTCATTTCGCAGGCATCACCTTCCGCTTCTTACCCCTTAGCCGGTCTCACCTTGCTGTACTTGGCGGATTTTTATCGGGCTTGTGACCGACCAATCAAGTTCGTGACCACCAACAGCATCGCCACGGTGAGGTGACATTTTAGAATGTGAGGTTGTTACCGCTGGAAGCCCGTGAACTGCGTCCAGTGAGTCCTCTCCGCACTCAATAACCGTCCATTTTCGCCGTCTTGCGACAGGATGACCAAATCGACCTCTTAGCCATGACTCTCTTCTAAGAGCGCAGTAATAGCCTCCGGCATGCGTCGCACAGGTATACGTGACATGCTTGAAGATCAGGCGTTGAACTGCTCGGCGCGGTGTCCAAGGCGTCCGCTCGGACATTGACGGCCTGCGGGGGTTTCGCGCCGGCTGCCGTATTCTGGCGCTGTGCGTCGTTGGCCATAGTCAGCGGCGCTCGGATATCGCCGAGATGGTGCCGGGTCGGATATCGCCGAGATGGTGCTGGGTGGGACATCGCCGAGATGATGCGGGATCGGATATCGCCGAGATGGTGCTGGGTGGGATATCGCCGAGATGGTGCTGGGTGGGATATCCCCGAGATGGTGCTGGGTGGGATATCCCCGAGATGGTGCGGGGTGGGATATCGCCGAGATGGTACAGGGTGGGATATCGCCGAGATGGTGCTGGGTGGGATATCGTCGAGATGGTGCCGGGTCGGATATCGCAGATATGGTGCGGGGTCTGATATTGCCGAGATGGTGCAGGATCAAGTATCGCTACGCTGGTGCGGGGTCGCATATCACCAATGCGTGTGTGACGCTCGGATAGCGACACTCGAGTGCAAACAAACATCAACGCGGGGAGCGCGAGGAGGCGGGCTGAGTACGCTGCGGTACGCGCTTTTAACACATACATAGATGAGGTTGTCTTAGGCTTTGGGCAGATAGAAGAGGACTACAGGGGGGGGAGAAAGAGCATCATAATACCTATATAAGCATAGGTAATGAGGTTATGAGTAAACCTATGATGCGTTGTCTATCAGGAACGAAAACCATCGTCAGTACCCACATCGGTGTTTTGCATACTCCAAGTGACCATCGTTCCCATTTGGGAACAGTCATTTTTAGTGTGTCACTGATGTCTTCAGCAACATGGAAAATTGAAAGCAATACCATTGTGTAGTAGCAAGTGTTCCTCTCAATTACTCTTGAGGAATTCACACTCGACATTGCACCATTTTGTGCAATGGCTCTCGTGCAAAGGTGAGCTGGGCCACTGGGCCAGGACAAAATGTGCTATTTGTATGGCTCCCAGCTTCGGCTTCACAGGTTGTCATGACATACACCGTAACACGTTCAACTTGCATGAAATCCGTGCATGCACGGATTTCATAAATCAGTAAAACAGGATTAATTCGGAAATTCGGCATCGCCCATTGAAACTCGGATGCGTGCTGCACATTTGGCAGATGAACCCAACCGTCGGCGGTCTCACTGCAAATTCTGCATATCAGCATTGAAAAGCAATCTAATTCCGCCAAAAATGCAAGTAATCGTGCTAAAATCAGGCTCATCTGTCAAATGTAGTGTATGTATCTAAGTAAAGATGCCGTATTGTTCAATTAGCCCAAGCGCTACGCTGTGCCACAGCTCGTTTGCTCCATTGTCCTTCTCAGCTTTCGTCGCATGAAACCGTTGAGCGCGGCGTTTTAGATCCGATCAAAGTCACACAGATGATGTGAATTAATCCGGTGATCTTAGTGTCGCTTTTGCCAGCCTAGACGTAATGTCACCCGAGGTTGAAGTTGTAGAATGGGAGACTAGCGTGGGAGTACCAAGATACGCCAGGTTGATTTCATTCGTTACTTATTGATGGGACGTGAAATGTCCCGAGAGACGACCACTCGAAGTTCAATTGGCAACAGGGAAATCTCCCTATAAACGATTTAATTATGCCAGTTAAAATGTCACCCAAAGGCCGTAATGGGTCCACGGGAATGGTGTAGCAGCCTCCGGACTGACACGCAGATGGGATATATTCAGCGGACGCTCCTGGGACAGCGACAGATCCAATGTTGACGACGATCCCCATCATGCATTTCAGAACATACCAGCCGCCCCTTGGGAACATTAGGGGGTCTCTTTGACAATGGCATGGTACGCCAGCGTCATTCTGAGCGATTTTATGATACGCTAAGTCGCCTTTCGGAAAATTAAGATTTCTTACAATAAATTAAGACCAATGAGTTTGGACCATATCCGATCCAGCCTATGTTCATTCTTCTCCATCTTCGAATCCCTCGAAAAGCTCCTGTTTAGGCTAAAACATGCAGAATACCTGGTGAAAAAATCCCGGACACGCTTCCGCGCCGGCGGTTGCCAACATTTTGATCGGGAGAGGCGGGCATTCGTCCAGGTGGCACCATTTCCCCGGAGGAGTGCCACCGATGTGGAAACTAGAGACAGGTGTGGATGGAGCATACACTTTCTCTCAAACGGCAACCTTTCGCTTAACACGCGCCCTGGAGGGCCTCTGAAAATAACGCGCCCTGGAGAGGGGGCGGATTCCGCCCCCCCCCCCTAAGATCTCAGCTACTATGAAGGCTAGAACAACGAAATTCACAGGGTGGATGGGCACGATAGTGACCTCTATTGTATGCAAAGTGCATGACCTTAGGTCAATATCTTCAAGGTCAAATGAGGTCAAAATAACAATTTTTTAATGGTTTTGCGTGGCTTGGCTTGTCATTGTTATGGATCACCACTGTGGTTGTGTTTAAATGCTCCAAAATTGGCATTAATGATGTTTTGGACATCACTAATGATGCAATACAGATGTCAGATCCGCCATTTGACCTCAGGTCACCTATATAGGAGCACTTTATTCGGTCATTACCTGCTCCAGTTACCGGAACCGGGCTCCCATCCCGACTGCTCCGTTGGGCGGCTCGGCACAATGGGCTTCGCAAATAAAGGAGTGAAATACATGAATAAAGGATGGAAATGCTTAGGCACACAATGACAAACAGTAGATTTCTGGATGTATAGGGAGTAACATGTAAAGTGACATCAATCGCATGACAGTCATTTGCATTTATGACACATTCCACTTGACCAAGTTTGCCTCCATTAGCCTGTCATGAACTGGACTTGACTTGACCTAGGCGACCTAACATTACTTTTAAATTATATAGCATAACAATATGCATCAAACAAGTCGCTAGTGTTGTCAAGAACACTTCCCTATTGCCAATATACGGGAAGCGCATCAGCGCCGATTTTTGTGGTCTGGCGCTGTGAATTGTTTTTACTTTAACGGCCCCTAACTTGAAAACTTCTCGGCCGATTTCCACTTTTCTTGCTTTAAACAATGCGCCGGTCATTTCTAAGCTGGTACGTGATAAATTTGGCGTATATCGGCCGGTACAATATGGAGTTATGTACGACAAATCGGAAGGATTGGCGGATTTCGCCATACCCCCTCTAGAGCGTCTGTTAACCTGTTATGAACTTGACCTGACTTGACCTCGGTGACTTGACATGACTCTGGAACAATGCAGCATGACAATGTACATCAAACAAGTCGCTAGTTTTGCCATGAACACTTCCTTTTTGCTAGTATACCGGAAGCGCATCAGCGACGATATTTGTGATCTGGCGCTGGGAAATGTTTTTGAATTTAGCGACCCTTAACTCTAAAAATGTTCCGTCGATTTTAATTTTTCTCACTTCAAACAACGCGCCGGTCTTTTATTGGCAGGCACACAACCAATGGCGTATATCGGCCGGTAAAATCTGGAGTTATCTACGAAAAACCGGAGGGGTGGGCGGATTTCGCCCCCCCCCCCTCCAGGGCGCGTGTTAACATATCGTTGAGCGGATTCTTGGAGTCTTCCAGAGACTCAGTTCCGTCAGGTTCTCGTCGGTGGAAACGCAGCGCTGCCTCCTTTTGTCCCTATGGGGTGGCCTGAAGAGAGTGGACAAGTCGCGTTTTTGAAAATTTCTTCCGATATACTACAAATGCTATGGTCCCCTATTTCTTGAGATTATGATATCGAAAAGGCAGTTTGTCATCTCTATCTCCAGAGTTAACTTGATATTGTGATATCGCTAATCCTGCTTAACATTTCCTCTAGGTTAGTGTGTTCCGGCACAATTTAGAAACAACCATCGGCGTATCTCCCCCAAAAGCATTCACCACCGAACACATGATGGAAATGTTGCACCTATTTTGTTTTTATCAGCAGGTTTGCGATGACCACGCTAAGCGATGACCCGATCGTGGGACATTCCACCTGTTCATATTCATTCAGTGGTGAATACCTGAAAAATGACCTTACATTTACGGAGGTATTTGCCTGACAGTGGTGAATACCTGAAAATTGACATTACATTTACGGAGGTATGTACCTGACAGTGTTGCAAACCTGACATTACATGGTGCATACCTGACAGTGTTGCATGCCTGACGTTTGTGATGCATGTCTGCCAGTAGTGTATATTCGACCTTGGAAGACTATTTGTATTACTTTCATTTGACTCTTTGTATATATTTGGGAGTACTCATCGACGATTATTTAAATAAACCAAAGTGCAATCGAAGTCAAGGTTAATGTTGATTCGCAGTCATCCAGAACATAGACCGGAACATAACTGACCCCAAAGTCCAGGCGGCAGCTAGCATATGACCACCCGACGTCCGCCGTTGCCGTGAAAACGAACTACGTTGAAGACTACACGCAACAAACGTGCAATGCTCGTGGCTTAAGCTCTCTTCGGCTTCCTCACATGAGTGCCGCCCGCCACATCCGGATTGTTGTGCGTGTGTCGCATGCACCGAGCGCGGGCCGTGGTTTATGGCACCACGGACGCGCGACCCACTTCGGACCGTTCGCCCTGGCAGGGCCCAGTCGCGTCAGGGCAAGGCCAGAGGCAGCAGCGTGTGTGTCGAGCCGTGGACAATATAGAGACCGTGATAGACCAGTGCATCACAAGAGACAGTGAGGACTGAGCGTGCACCACCACACGGATGGTGCCGAAACTTGGCGCCGACAGTGAGCTCTGATGGTCCGCGCACGTTATCGGCTGTGACATCAGCCTGGTGCACATTTCGCCGACTATCGCGCCTGTTCCAGGTGAGAGCAGCACCACCTACCACCACCTGCTGCACGCCATCAGGATGGGCTCGGCTCACGCACAGCCTACAGCTCGTGACCGATGGTCAACACCGCACGATTTCGCATTACAAGGAGCTGTAACCGCATCTGTATGTGCCACACAGACCCATCGTTTGACACGTGGCTATCAATTATAGCCGATATCTGTTGCTGCAAAACATGGACCATTTTTCAAACTGATGCCACCATACACGCAGCCATGTATCATGATTCCACGACAGATCGACCAGTGCCCGGCACACGTATCTCTCGGAGCTGAACAAAAATTATTCTATGGAGTTATGTCCTAAATCTAACCGTATACATAATACTTCGATGAGGCCAACGGTTCAGGAGTTATAGTCTCGGACGTTTCTGGAAAGTCTCACTGCAGGTTTTTTTCGGTGGCCAATAACTTTTAAACATCATTGGATATATATATATATATATATATATATATATATATATATTCTTTTATGCATTGGCTGTTGAAGAGAAGAGCGCATTTAGACTTAGCATGTTTTCTGTCTAGGTTTTCGATTGATCGTATTGTTTTCTTCGTTTCGTTTGGTAGCTGGTAAATTGGCAGCATTTATGGTCCTCACAGATATATCTCTGAGGCTGGCCCTCACTAATCCTCACGCCCAACGGCAGTCTCAAGGACTCTCTAAGCTCAAAGGGCTCTGATCCCTCAGGTACCCATCCCAAAACTCAGCGACACCCCAGTCAAACCATTTCTGGCATTCATCCGTCAGGAGCCCTCTCCGTCTTTCAGTGGCCATTCCCAGTCCTCAACAAACTGGTCTGACTTTCAGAGGAATCCTGCAGCTCTGAGACAGGCCTCACCGCATCTGTCGGAACTCTCCTTACCGCCCAAGCCTCAAAAACACCACACTCCAGTCCACTCCGGTTCTCTGGATGCCTATTTATCCGTCAAAACCACTCGCAAACTTGCATGACGGCCCGTGGTCCTCTCCAGAAACTAGGACCCTGCCCGGCATTTCAACAGCCAAACCAAAGGCCCCTTTTCAAACGCTTTGACATCGGAGCAGGGGTCGGAACCCCTTCACATCGGAACAGGGGCTCTTCACGTCGGTCCAGGGTTCTTTCACGTCTGCCCATAGTCCCTTCAAGTCGGCCCAGGGGCCTTGCATGCTGGCACAGAGACCCTTTGCGTTGGCCCAGGGGCCCTTCACATCGGCCCAGGGTCCTTCACGTTAACCCCAGAGTCGTTCACGCCAGCCCCTGGGCCCTTGAGTAACCTGCCGGCCCCTGCTACCCTCAAGGGGGCGATTGCCACCTTCCCCCACTTCGCTACTCCACTACATCGAGCGATATCCAGTTAATCACATCGTGGTGCTTACAGCATGATTTGTTCCGCAAAAGCACCATACCATTCCGCAACAGTTGCAACTCAACACATCTGATGACGGATCAACAAGCCCCATCACCCCATCCCCACCAACTTGGTCACGTGGTGTTGGCATAAATCCGCCGCAGCCTGCGCCCAGGCGGTGTGTCTGAGGGGAGGGGTGGGAGAAATAAGGCAGAAATGGTTTCTCGGGTGGGGAGCCACCCCAGTTAAAGAAACGATTGACGAATGCAAGTGTCCAGGATGCTGAGAGCGTCAGTTCGCTACTGCTGTCCCTAGGGTTCTCGTATAATTAGTGTCCCCCATGGTACTGTGACAACTGATGGAGTATTTAATTGTGTACACAGTGCGCTTACGGCTGTGTACAGTGTACAGTAGGGAAACCGAGCAGGTTGCACAAACTAACTGTCAACGCTGGAGAAATGAATAAATGCCACCGGCATTTAAGTACATATACACATCAATCTGATGAGGAAGACGATTTTTTTCCAGATGATGCTTCATTATTGTTCTCATCCATTCAAGCGACATCCAACCCAGATAGACTGTCAAAGAAGTTAACGATGAACTGATTAGCAGAGTATGTGATGCGCAAGTATATAAAGGTGTATTTCTATCTATTGCATGCATGTTAAGATTGGGAAAAACACCGGACAGTCTCCCAAAAATGAACACAGAAAGCAACATCGCCTCAAGCAGCACTAGCAAAGAAGGCGGCGGCAAGGTCCCAACTGAATCCTAAGCTAGAAAGTAGCAGCCGTGAATGCACAGCGGATCCACTCTGCAGTCACGGCTATTGCTTTCCCGGTGTCATTAGCGCGACACTTCTGCAGGGGCGTATCATCAATCTCACAGCGTCGCTGATTGCGCGATATTTCTAAGGTGCTTCCCAGATCCACATCTATTAACTTTTGTGTTAAATCATACAGGCAGTAGCGAGCTGTGAAGCCGATTTCTCTGGTCTACGCTTCTGCGTGCCTCAACTGAAGGTAGCATCCGGCTGCTAGCTGACTGTGAAGCCATGTCCGATTTTTCTCATTTACGCACGGTGGTGAGTTGTGCCACGTGCAGCCGCCAACTGTGCCGCGTACAGCTGTCAACTGTGCCGCGGCAGCTGTCACCTGTGCCGCATGCAGCCGCCAACTGTGCCGCGTGCAGCCGCCAACAGTGCCGCGGCAGCTGTCACCTGTGCCGCGTGCAGCCGCCAACTGAGCCGCGTGCAGCCGCCAACTGAGCCTCGTGCAGCCGCCAACTGAGCCTCGTGCAGCCGCCAACTGAGCCTCGTGCAGCCACCAACTGTGCCGCGTGCAGCCGCCAACTGTGCCGCGTGCAGCCGCCAACTGAGCCTCGTGCAGCCGGGCGAAAGCACGGCCATCGCTCATCACCTGCTCCACGCTCGCTGGTCTCGTGGGCCATTCGTCCTGTGACCCGGTGTCCTGTGATCCGATGTCCTGTGACCCGGTGACCCGGTGACCTGTGGCCGGCTCTTTTTCGCTGCCGGCCGCCCACCTCCCGCGGATATTTGAGTCTTGCGCTCCATATTTATTCAGCGCTTCGGCCGTTGGCATGCCCTGGGGACGCCAGCGAGGGCTGGATACGCCGTGCCACACAGAACAGGATTTATCGACTGGTCGGCTGGATCAAGCCGTCAAGTTAATCGCGGAAAATCGCCCGACAGCGTCTGTGGAAATGATCACATCGTGCAAGGGACTAGTGAACTTCAGGTCCGCCGAAATGGCTCCGTCGATACCCGGTCTCCGCACTCTGGTGCTTCATCTGCAATCTGTGGCTGCACGCGTGCCGGATAGCGGTGGCAAATGGACACATTTCGGGACCGAAGACCGGATCCGACCGGTCTGCTGTGACCAGGCCCTGCTGAGGTTGGGCCAAAATACACTGCAACCAGGTCAAAGGACCTGCTTTGTAATGCATTCCTCTTGCATACAAGATCGTGCCATTATGTTTTCTCCGTTCATTTAAAACCACACAGGCAATTCACCTGCACTTTGAGATCTTATCTACTTTCGAAGCATGTATTGAAGATAACCTCTCATGAATGCTACGTTGCATTAGCATGCGTTCACAGCCAACAACAGTATGGTTGCAAATAAAGGTGACAAATAATGTAAATTTTGCAACCGAAGCTCTGGGCCAGCCGGTCTGACTTGACCTAGTTCGAATGGGGTCCCGCCAAGATGAACTGGTGGTTATTGATTTTACGACACGTCGACCGTTGAGTCATGTAGCGTCGCCAATTTCTCACGCCGATTGGTTGCGGGCAAAGAGCGGCGGCAGGTGAGGTTCGAACCCACAAGCTATTGATTGTGAGACGGGCAACTTGTCCCTGGACTACACGTCCCCGGCCAAAACGAACTGAACTCGGGTCAAATTACTAGCTTTTTAAATATATTTTCGATGCAAAAAAAAAGAAGCACCACTTATTGACTTATGCTTAAGCAGTGTGAAAAGTGCTGTGCACATCATCTTGGAGAGCTGATGGAGAATCATCTCCATCGTTGAATCCTCGGACATAACGGAAGCGTTATCAAGACGTTATCAAGACTGTCTTTTTGTATTGACTGGTGTGTATTGCAAGAACATGATAGATACGAATCCTTGGATCGGGTAGGTATTCCATACTATTCTCAATTTAGTTTCTAAGCAAAGAACACAATTAACATTACTAATCTTTGATTTCCTCAGTATTCAATAGTTTGTGAAATGCGGCGCCATGCATTTGAGGATCACAACGTACAACTAACACATTCAGAAATCGAGAGTGTAATATTCTTCAGCCTTCAAAAGTAATGGTAGCCTACTATCAGAGCAGCATGCAATGATGGTCTACTATAAGCGTATTATGCCTAAATGGTCTGCCTCATCATAACTTGCTGCGTCGCGTTCGTCTTCAAAATGCGCCTCTGTCTTTCCTCTTAGATTCTAAGACTTACCTCGTCGTGATTGTGAGCTGCCTCGATCTGAGCCAACAAGGTCCAACAGTCTGATAAAGGGCAAACAACATTTAGCTCACAACAGACAAGAACAGAGGGTTATATGGAAAGTAAAGGGAAATTCACACATATCTAATAAACGCATGAATATGAATAGCTTGAGTAGAAATACTAGTACTCATCTCCGTGGGCACAATTACTTCTTTATGTTATCCGCTACGTTCAGACATAGTTAAATAGGGAGATGTTCATGATAAGAATGGGGCCCATTTGGTTTCGCATTTTCAGCACCGTTACGTCTTTCCAGCACCCTTTATCAAAATGGGGGTGAACACTATGGGGAAATATAAGTGCATAGAGGGATTTGGATTTGGAGACATGGGAAGGACTAGCAATACGTGTGACGAGCTATGCCCATCCCACAGCATCCTGTAAACTATTCTTTCTTTCTTTTTGCCTCACCGGTGTCGCCCCGGTCCTGTGTGAAGTAAGGGGACGAGAAGCCTAGGGGTAAGTCGCTCGTCTCACAATTGAAAGGCTGTAGGTTCGAATCTCACCTGTCGCTACTCGTCGCCCGCGACCAATCGGTGTGAGAGATTGGTGACGCTACATGACTCAACGGTCGATGTGTCGTAAAACCAATAACCAACCAGTGTGAAGTAACTGTCATCGCTGGAGCGGCCATCATCACAGTTATAGCTGGACTACTTGTTTCGCGATGGCTGGAGTGAACATAGCTGCTGGAGCAGCTGTGGTCAGGCCACTGAGACAGGTGTGGCCGCTTTGTCGGTCGTCACCACTAAGCCGGCTGTGGCCGTTGCGGAGATCGTATTTGCAGAGGCGGCCGCCGCCACTGAGTTGGCAGTGGCTAATCTTCAAAATCCCCGACATCATTTGTGGCTCTCAATGATATCTTACACCTGAGTCCGGTCCTCATGATTCCTCGCGCCCACTGCCAGTTCTCAAGGACTCTCTGGCTTTCAGGGGACCTATTAATCCGTCAAGAGCCCTCTCTTAGTGGCATGGAACATTTTCAGTACTCGACAAATATGTGTAGTATTGAGGGGAATTCTACAGTTTCGTGACAGCCTCACAATATCTAGCAAATTTCGCTAGCTCTCGGAACTATCCTTAGCTCTCAGGTGGCTCCTCATCCTTCAGCGTTCATTTCAAGACCCAGGAGCATCACAGTCCAGTTCGCTCTAGCTCTCAGGAGCCCTCCCCAATCCTCGACTGCATTTCGGGCTAGCAAGGACATTGCAGCTCTGAAACTAGCTCTCGGTGTTTCTCACAGTCATCGCTATACCTTAGAGATTCCCTTTGGATCTCACGGGATCTGTTCTTCTCATAGAGATTCCTCCCAGGTCTCTTGGCCATCCCGGTCCAGTCCCCTTTCTAGCGCTCATTGGCTGTTTTCAATCAGCAGGGGTTCTCTCGGGCAGTTTAGGACTTGTCCCAGTTCTTGACAGTTTTTCGAGCTTCAAGGGCTTTCTAGCTCTTACGCTGGCCCTCGGTATTCCTCAAATCCATTGTCAACTTTAGGGACTCTCCTTAGCTCCCAGCGGCTCTGGTAGACCTCAAGGACACTCTCAAGGCTGCTATGAACCCTTCCTAGTTATTCACAGCTCTTGCGGTTTGAAGAACATTTTCGCTCCAAGGCTGGCTCTTGGCATTCCTCACGTCAATCGCCAGCCAACAGGGATTTTAAAAAAAGATCTCAAAGGATCTTGTTGATCTATCTTGTTGATCTATCAGCGGCCGCTCCCAACCTTAGGAGATTCTAGTCTAGTCCTGTCTGACTCCCACCGGACCCTCTGCATCCACCAGGGCTCTTGTCTTCTCCTTTTCTGGGCCCATCACAGTCCTCAATGGTCCTGTCTAACTCTCATCTCGGTAGCTCTCTCCCCAGGGGGGTTCCGGCTGCCTTTGGAAACGCCTTTCACCCCTTGGAAACGCCATCGGTTTTTAACAGCCCGGGCTCCTCCATGGGCTTAAAGGCTCCTTATGTAGCACTGGAAGCCCTTCGCTTCGGCCCGGATGGCCTCCGTAACTCGGGGGCTTCTTTATCGGCCTGAAGCCCGCTGTCAACTTTGAGCCCCTCTATCGGCGTGAGCCAAAGCTAACCCAACCATGGCAACTATGGCCGTCCTCCTTCATCTCAAGGGTCGTCTTTGACAGCCCAAGACCCTTTCCGGCAAATGGACGCTTAACGATCTTGCAATCGGCGCGCCGTTGAGCCAAAACAATCAATCATCAATTTTCTGGCACGTTGGAGGCCCACTTTCATACGCTTGGGCCCCGCTCATCAGGTCATGGGCATTTTGTTTCGGCTTGGGCTCCGCCGTCAGCCGGAGGGCCTTTGCTATTGACTCGGGCCTTCTCCGTCAGTTCGGGGGCCTTCCAATTATCCCAAGCCAGCTCCGTGGAACTAGAAGTCCTTCACGTTAACCCAGCAAAGGGCTGCCAACATTTTCCCTAGGGTACTCTCCGTTGACTCGGGCCCTTTTCATCGGCCCGGGATCCTTTCCACCCGCCCGAGGCCCATTTCGTCGGCCCAGGTACCCTTCACGGCAGCCCAGGAGGCCCATGCAGGCTCCTTACACCGGCGCCTTGAGGGCCCCTGGCGTGCCCATAAAGGCAGCCGCCTGAAGAACCACCTCCCACCCACCAGTGTCACCAGTGTCGTGTGTGGCCAGTGCCAGATCCAATGTGACACCAATGGCCAGTGTCGTCTCCAGGGTGACATTTTTTGCCTCCACCGCCAACCCATGTTTCGTATGCAGCAGCCTGTCTTATTTGGCTTCACGCACTGTTACAGGCTTGATTGATTTATTGCCAGTATCGGCTACAATATGACATTAACATGCGCCCTGGAGGAGGGGGGGCGAAATCCGCCCACCCCTCCGAATGTTCGTACATAACGCCGGATGTTACCGGCAGATATACGCCATTGTGTGTGTACCTGCTTAGAAATTAACGGCGCGTTATATAAAGTACGAAAAACGAAAATTGGCCGACAAGTTTTTGAGTTAGGGGCCGTTAAAGTAAAACAATGTTCTCAGCGCCAGACCACAACAATCGGCGCTGATGCGCTTCTTGTATATTAGCAAAATGGAAGTGTTCTTGGCAACACTAGCGACTTGTTTGATGTATATTGCTATGCTGTACTGCTTCAAAGTCATGTTAGGTCACCGAGGTCAAGTCAGGTCAAGTTCATGATAGGTTAATGGAACCAAACTTGGTCAACTGGAATGTTGTCATAAATGCAAATGACTGTCATGCGATTGATGTCACTTTGCATGTTATCCCCTACACATCCTGAAAACTACTGTTTGTCAGTGTGTACCTAAACGTTTCCATACTTTATAAATGTACTTCACTCCTTTCTTCGCGAAGCCGATTGCGCCGAGCCGCCAAAAAGTGCTGCTATATGGGTAACCTGAGGTCAATTACTGGGTTTAGCATCTGTATTACTCCATTAGTAATGTCTAAAACATCATTGACGCCCATTTTGGGGCATTTAAACACAACCACAGCGACCCATATAAATGACAAGCCAATGCACGCAAAACGAAAATGTTTAATATTTTGACCTAATTTGACCTTTAATATATTGACCTAAGGTCATGGAATATTGTTCATAATAGAGCTCACTACCGTACCCATCCACCCTGTAAATTTCGTTCCTGCAGCTTTAATAGGAGCCGAGATCTTAGGTGGCGGAATCCGCCTCCTTCCCCCTTCCAGTGCTCGCAACTTTCAGAGACCCTCCAGGGCATGTGTTAATGTCTAGTGTCGGCTCCAGTGTGGCACCAATGGCCAGTGCCTGCTGCAATATGACATTAATGGCTAGTGTCGGTTCCAGTATGACACCAATGGCCAGTTTCGGATCCAGTGGGACACCAATGGCTACGTGTCGGCTACAATATGACATTAATGGCTAGTGTCTGCTACAGTCTGACACCAATGGCCAGTTTCGGATCCAGTGTGACACCAATGGCTACGTGTCGGTTACAATATGACATTAATGGCTAGTGTCGGATCCAGTGTGACACCAATGGCTAGTGTCGGATCCAATGTGACACCAATTACCAGTGTCAAATCCAGTGTGACACCAATGGCTAGTGTCGGTTACAATATGACATTAATGGCTAGCATCTGATCCAGTGTGACACCAATGGCTAGTGTCGGTTACAATATGACATTAATGGCTAGTATCTGATCCAGTGTGACACCAATGGCTAGTGTCGGTTACAATATGACATTAATGGCTAGTATCTGATCCAGTGTGACACCAATGGCTAGTGTCGACTACAGTGTGACACCAATGGTCAGTGTCGGCTTCGGTGCAACAATGTTTGCTATCTCATCATGCGAGTGAATGTGATCACAAGCAGTCTACTTTTACCAGCGATTGATAATATTTCAGGAGAAATGTTGTGATAACTTTGGTAAGTCTGAAAATGGAAACAGTGGGTCTGGCTCAAAGTGAAAAGCGTCGACTTTGAAATCCTGTGTTTCACCACGAATCATTGCTTAAAACTGTTCGTCATCAGAAATGTCACCGCAAGCCACTTCTTTAAACTAAGTTTGGGAGCACTTGGGGCATAATATTCGTACGCAAAGGTGTGAAATGAGTGTCAGAGGGGTACGTCTGACTCCGAATGAAGAAATTGGAATGCGAATCGCTGTAACAAAATGTTATTACAATTTTAAAAGCGAAAACAAAAGTCGTCTTGCGATTTTATGAACCAGACTTGGTTGGGCCTGGTTGCTAGGTTGGACCTTTGTACATACCACGTGTATGACATTAGCGGAGCACGACATTGCTACCTATACGACATTCCACATTGGACCTGCTCTGGCTTCAGCATCGCTCGTAATTTTTGTAGCCATCACCATCAGCTTTCGATGCGAGTTCTGTGTCGACCACAGGCATGACAGAAACACCTCCCACACCTCGATGCTGGGAATGAAGCGTCAATCTGTATTTGAAGACCAACATTTCAGGATGTTACCAAGTGTTCTTTAAATTAATTGCGCCATTCCTCACACAAATTGTTGCTGGCAAGGACCGAAACACATTTGCTCCACGCTATTCTTCGCCTGTCAGCTGAGTATGCTGTTGGAGGTGTACGCTGCCGCTGGGTATGCTGTTGGAGGTGTACGCTGCCACTGGGTGTGTTGTTGGTGGTGTACCCTGCCGCTGGGAGTGTTGTTGGTGGTGTACCCTGCCGCTGGGAGTGTTGTTGGTGGTGTACCCTGCCGCTGGGTGTGTTGTTGGTGGTGTACCCTGCCGCTGGGAGTGTTGTTGGTGGTGTACGCTGCCGCTGGGAGTGTTGTTGGTGGTGTACCCTGCCGCTGGGAGGGCTGTTGGTGGTGTACCCTGCCGCTGGGTGTGTTGTTGGTGGTGTACCCTGCCGCTGGGAGGGCTGTTGGTGGGGTACGCTGCCGCTGGGAGTGTTGTTGGTGGTGTACGCTGCCGCTGGGAGTGTTGTTGGTGGTGTACGCTGCCGCTGGGAGTGTTGTTGGTGGTGTACGCTGCCGCTGGGAGTGGTGTTGGTGGTGTACCCTGCCGCTGGGAGTGGTGTTGGTGGTGTACGCTGCCACTGGATGTGTTGTTGGTGGTGTACCCTGCCGCTGGGAGGGCTGTTGGTGGGGTACGCTGCCGCTGGGAGTGTTGTTGGTGGTGTATGCTGCCGCTGGGAGTGTTGTTGGTGGTGTACGCTGCCGCTGGGAGTGTTGTTGTTGGTGGTGTACGCTGCCGCTGGGAGTGTTGTTGGTGGTGTACGCTGCCGCTGGGAGTGTTGTTGGTGGTGTACGCTGCCGCTGGGAGTGTTGTTGGTGGTGTACGCTGCCGCTGGGAGTGGTGTTGGTGGTGTACGCTGCCGCTGGGAGTGTTGTTGGTGGTGTACGCTGCCGCTGGGAGTGTTGTTGGTGGTGTACCCTGCCGCTGGGAGTGTTGTTGGTGGTGTACCCTGCCGCTGGGAGTGTTGTTGGTGGTGTACGCTGCCGCTGGGAGTGGTGTTGGTGGTGTACGCTGCCACTGGATGTGTTGTTGGTGGTGTACGCTGCCGCTGGGAGGGCTGTTGGTGGTGTACGCTGCCGCTGGGAGTGGTGTTGGTGGTGTACGCTGCCGCTGGGAGTGTTGTTGGTGGTGTACCCTGCCGCTGGGAGTGTTGTTGGTGGTGTACGCTGCCGCTGGGTGTGTTGTTGGTGGTGTACGCTGCCACTGGATGTGTTGTTGGTGGTGTACGCTGCCGCTGGATGTGTTGTTGGTGGTGTACGCTGCCGCTGGGAGTGTTGTTGGTGGTGTACGCTGCCGCTGGGAGTGGTGTTGGTGGTGTACGCTGCCACTGGATGTGTTGTTGGTGGTGTACGCTGCCACTGGATGTGTTGTTGGTGGTGTACGCTGCCGCTGGGAGTGTTGTTGGTGGTGTACCCTGCCGCTGGGAGTGGTGTTGGTGGTGTACGCTGCCACTGGATGTGTTGTTGGTGGTGTACGCTGCCGCTGGGAGTGTTGTTGGTGGTGTACGCTGCCGCTGGGAGTGTTGTTGGTGGTGTACCCTGCCGCTGGGAGTGTTGTTGGTGGTGTACGCTGCCACTGGATGTGTTGTTGGTGGTGTACGCTGCCGCTGGGAGTGTTGTTGGTGGTGTACGCTGCCGCTGGGAGTGGTGTTGGTGGTGTACGCTGCCGCTGGGAGTGTTGTTGGTGGTGTACGCTGCCACTGGGAGTGTTATTGGTGGTGTACCCTGCCGCTGGGAGTGTTGTTGGTGGTGTACGTTGCCGCTGGGTATGCTGTTGGAGGTGTACGCTGCCACTGGGTGTGTTGTTGGTGGTGTACGCTGCCACTGGGTGTGTTGTTGGTGGTGTACGCTGCCGCTGGGAGTTTGTGTTACGCGCCGCTGGGTGTTGTTGGTGGCGTACGCTGCCACTGGATGTGTTGTTGGTGGTGTACGCTGCCGCTGGGAGTGTTGGTGGTGGTGTACCCTGCCGCTGGGAGTGTTGTTGGTGGGTACGCTGCCGCTGGGAGTGTTGTTGGTGGTGTACGCTGCCGCTGGGTGTGTTGTTGGTGGTGTACGCTGCCGCTGGGAGTGTTGTTGGTGGTGTACGCTGCCACTGGATGTGTTGTTGGTGGTGTACCCTGCCGCTGGGAGGGCTGTTGGTGGTGTACGCTGCCACTGGGTGTGTTGTTGGTGGTGTACCCTGCCGCTGGGAGTGTTGTTGGTGGGGTACCCTGCCGCTGGGAGTGTTGTTGGTGGTGTACCCTGCCGCTGGGAGGGCTGTTGGTGGTGTACGCTGCCACTGGGAGTGGTGTTGGTGGTGTACGCTGCCGCTGGGAGTGTTGGTGGTGGTGTACCCTGCCGCTGGGAGTGTTGTTGGTGGTGGTACGCTGCCGCTGGGAGTGTTGGTGGTGGTGTACCCTGCCGCTGGGTGTGTTGTTGGTGGTGTACCCTGCCGCTGGGAGTGTTGTTGGTGGTGTACCCTGCCACTGGATGTGTTAGTGCTGGTGTACCCTGCCGCTGGGAGGGCTGTTGGTGGTGTACGTTGCCGCTGGGAGTGGTGTTGGTGGTGTACGCTGCCGCTGGGAGTGTTGTTGGTGGTGTACGCTGCCACTGGGAGTGTTGTTGGTGGTGTACGCTGCCGCTGGGAGTGTTGTTGGTGGTGTACCCTGCCACTGGATGTGTTGTTGGTGGTGTACGCTGCCGCTGGGAGTGTTGTTGGTGGTGTACGCTGCCACTGGGTGTGTTGTTGGTGGTGTACGCTGCCGCTGGGAGTGTTGTTGGTGGTGTACCCTGCCACTGGATGTGTTAGTGCTGGTGTACCCTGCCGCTGGGAGTGTTGTTGGTGGTGTACGCTGCCACTGGGAGTGGTGTTGGTGGTGTACGCTGCCGCTGGGAGTGTTGTTGGTGGTGTACCCTGCCACTGGATGTGTTAGTGCTGGTGTACCCTGCCGCTGGGTGTGTTGTTGGTGGTGTACGCTGCCGCTGGGAGTGGTGTTGGTGGTGTACGCTGCCGCTGGGAGTGTTGTTGGTGGTGTACGCTGCCGCTGGGAGTGGTGTTGGTGGTGTACGCTGCCACTGGGAGTGTTGTTGGTGGTGTACCCTGCCGCTGGGAGTGTTGTTGGTGGTGTACGCTGCCACTGGATGTGTTGTTGGTGGTGTACCCTGCCGCTGGGAGGGCTGTTGGTGGTGTACGCTGCCGCTGGGAGTGTTGTTGGTGGTGTACGCTGCCACTGGGAGTGGTGTTGGTGGTGTACGCTGCCACTGGGAGTGTTGTTGGTGGTGTACGCTGCCGCTGGGAGTGTTGTTGGTGGTGTACCCTGCCGCTGGGAGTGTTGTTGGTGGTGTACGCTGCCGCTGGGAGTGTTGTTGGTGGTGTACGCTGCCGCTGGGAGTGTTGTTGGTGGTGTACGCTGCCACTGGATGTGTTGTTGGTGGTGTACCCTGCCGCTGGGAGGGCTGTTGGTGGTGTACGCTGCCGCTGGGAGGGCTGTTGGTGGTGTACGCTGCCGCTGGGAGTGTTGTTGGTGGTGTACGCTGCCGCTGGGAGTGTTGTTGGTGGTGTACGCTGCCGCTGGGAGGGCTGTTGGTGGTGTACGCTGCCGCTGGGAGTGTTGTTGGTGGTGTACGCTGCCGCTGGGAGTGTTGTTGGTGGTGTACGCTGCCACTGGATGTGTTGTTGGTGGTGTACGCTGCCACTGGATGTGTTGTTGGTGGTGTACGCTGCCGCTGGGAGTGTTGTTGGTGGTGTACGCTGCCGCTGGGAGTGTTGTTGGTGGTGTACGCTGCCGCTGGGAGTGTTGTTGGTGGTGTACGCTGCCACTGGATGTGTTGTTGGTGGTGTACGCTGCCACTGGATGTGTTGTTGGTGGTGTACGCTGCCGCTGGGAGTGTTGTTGGTGGTGTACCCTGCCGCTGGGAGTGTTGTTGGTGGTGTACGCTGCCACTGGATGTGTTGTTGGTGGTGTACGCTGCCGCTGGGAGTGGTGTTGGTGGTGTACGCTGCCGCTGGGAGTGTTGTTGGTGGTGTACGCTGCCACTGGATGTGTTGTTGGTGGTGTACCCTGCCGCTGGGAGTGTTGTTGGTGGTGTACGCTGCCACTGGATGTGTTGTTGGTGGTGTACGCTGCCGCTGGGAGTGTTGTTGGTGGTGTACGCTGCCACTGGATGTGTTGTTGGTGTCGTACACTGCCGTTGACGGTGTACGCTGCCGCTGGTGGTGTTCTAATCAGCTCGCGTGGTGTCACGGGAGGATAGCTCGGTCACGGGACAGTCACGGAGCGACAGCTCGGTCACGGGACAGTCACGGAGCAACAGCTCGGTCACGGGACAGTCACGGGACAGTCACGGGGCAGTCACGGGACAGTCACGGGACGACAGTTCGGTCACGGGACAGTCACGGACAGTCACAGGACAGTCACGGGACGACAGCTCGATCACAAGGCAGTTACGACGACAGCTCGGTCACGGGACAGTCACGGACAGTCACGGGGCAGTCACGGACAGTCACGGGACAGTCACGGGACGACAGCTCGGTCACGGGACAGTCACGGGACAGTCACGGGGCAGTCACGGGACAGTCACGGGACGACAGTTCGGTCACGGGACAGTCACGTGATGATAGCTCGGTCACGGACAGTCATGGACAGTCACGGGACAGTCACGGGACAGTCACGGACAGTCACAGGACAGTCACGGGACGACAGCTCGGTCACGGGACAGTCACGTGACGACAGCTCGGTCGCGGGACAGTCACGGGATGACAGCTCGGTCACAGGACAGTCACGTGACGACAGCTCGGTCACGGGGCAGTCACGGGACAGTCACGGGACAGTCACGGGACAGTCAGGGGACGATAGCTCGGCACACCGGCGTGTCCGTGCAGCAGGATGATGGTGCCGTGCTCTGTTGCAGTTGGCCTCACGCCGGTGGTGGCACTGGTGGGCACCGACGTCGATATGCCGTGCAACATGAGCCATCCGCTGCACGACAACGTGCTGATCGTGCTCTGGTACATCGATGGGTCCGACGCGCCCGTCTACAGGTGAGCAACCGACACGCCCCGCCCTGTGGAACACAGACTCGCACCGCAGCTGCACCACACGAGCATGCGCCTCACGTGCACTCACCAGGCCTGCACAGCAAGCACACACATCGAAACACGCATAGCGCAAACTCACTCCACACCAGTAGAACACAAACCAGTCCCGCATCGACATCACTGGCGGGGGAACCTTTGACGCTCTGGGACTCGGATCGTCACCACTTGCGCGGACGAGATGGAGCGCGGCCCTCTTATCGGCAGCCAACGAGAATATCGCCTGTTCCCGTATGCAAGTACTTCGTGAAGTTTGCCTTCCAATTATAAATTAAATATGTGATTCAGATTGTTGGAGCTTTAGGACTACAAATTTACTATCAGTAGTAAAAGATATATTGAAGCCTATCACTGGCCGAAGGTACGAAGCTTCCCAGTGTTGCCGGGTGAATTTTGAGACGCAATTTCGCAATATTCCCCTTGAATTAATTTGATGAGATAATGATAGCCTATAATTTTCACATCCTCCACGGTGGAGCATATGTGACTAAATATGGTTAGCCCAGATACATTGTCAGCATTATTGCTTACAGAAAGCAATCTCAGATATATATATATATATATACATGAATATATATCTGAAATATATATATTGATATATATATATATATATAATAGTGAAGTTTCGTCATGAAATTTGAATGGACTAAAGTAAAGATTGTTTTGATACTTTGGGACATGCGAAAATTTCAAGGATACTCAAGTACGGTAGGAATAAGTAAGTGATTATAGTTAGCTGGTTGTGTTGCCAAATGTCAAACAATTCAAATGAAATACGTCAACCCGAACACTATAGGCATTGAAAAATAACAGTTATTGACTTGATCAGAAGTGTGGGAGCTTCCCTGTGGGATACCAGATGTGTGTGGGAATAATATGCATATACGGCATGACAATGTGCTCATGGGGTTTGTATGACAGCCCTCACAAATTCACAAACACTCGCCGGAGGAAGAGGACAGAGTGGGACATGTGGTAGCATACGAGGCGCGCGGCGCCGTTGGGCGTCATTAGTACCGCCACAGCACTTAACGAAAAAAGGTTAGGAACATTTAAAGGGAAATATTGCAATGCAAGCTATTAAAGCCATATTTGCGAATAGGTCAAGTATCAGGTGAAGGAAGAAGGTATTGAAAATCCATAGCAAAATATATTTAGGTTTCACAAGCGTGATGGCCGGCTCGGGTCGGATTTTGGTCGGATCGGGTTCCATTGGATCGGACTGGGTCGGACTGGGTCGGATCGGGTTCCATTGGATCGGACTGGGTCGGATTTTGGTCGGATCGGGTTCGATTGGATCGGACTGGGTCGGACTGGGTCGGATCGGGTCGGATTGGATCGGATCGGGTAGGGTTTGTCGTGTTGGATGGGATTGATTATCAGAACTTCTTTCGAGTGGATTCTTCAGGAGTGTTGATTCGTTCTAGTTTCGCCCCCATTCAAAGCGAACTTCTGTCCTATAGCCACGTGAGTAGTCTCGCGCAGGCTTCGCCACCGCCCGCGACTAAGACGAGCCAAACATGTACAAGCGCGACCCGTCATAGTAATTTGGCGGGTCGGAACGCGACGGAACGACAGAGAAAGAAGAGAACAGACGGTGGGAATGGGACACGACGAGGCCGATATGTCGACGGTTTGGGCGGAGAGTAGGCAGGACGTGGACGGGAGGTGTGATGCGGGAGGGAAATTTGGCGAGACGACAACGTGGGTCGACGCAGTGTCACGAGTAACGGTAGGGTATGGTAGGGAGCAGTGAAGGAACATGATGCGTTGGTGAAATGGTGGGGCGAGGGCAGACTTAAAGTCTGCCCTCGCCCCACTTTAAGTCTACTCTCGCGAGGGCAGTTTGTGCATCATTACATTCCAAAACTGCGACATTATTCTGCATTCCACCATGAAATGTGTGATCGTATCGACGTATGAAGAAAATTTGCCGTCAGGCGAATCACTAATTGTTCGGTCGTATAGGATTCTTTTTGCGTGCAAACAAATCGATTTATTATCTGAATCTGCATTTAGCTTTGAAGGTAGCTTACCATGGTCATGCTGATGGAGATATGTAATGGATCCAAACCATAGCTAAATAACTTCATTTCACACACACAGAAAACATCATATAACAAAACAGCACAAAGCACTTACCATATACCTACAGCACAGGCGTTTACTAGCTGGCTATCGCATACCAATAACTGTTGCTATTCTGCGTACCTTTCAGACAACCTAGCTTGATGATGCCATGCAATTCTGTTGATAGGCGCGTGAATGTTCTTTTATGGTAATTTCGATATATGGCTCTTATTGCCAGTGCGTTGTATGTCATGATCAGCAACGGTTACTTCACTTATGTGTTATACCAGGTAACTCACGGTCATCACCAAAGAGGCTATAATCCTCGCCGAGCTGGCCGGTAAATATATCTTCGCTGGCCCAGGGGGAGGGGAGGGTGAGGCTCTTGGAAGCTTCCTTCTATCTCTCGATATATGCATGCTAGGAGAATATGCAAAATATCCCTTGCAGGGTCTTGTCATGGGGAGCCCGAAACATACCATAGTATTGCGTTTTGTCAGATGAGGTTACCAGAGGTGATATGTGGTCAATATACCAGGAGTCTCGATTTAAACCTTCCGTTAAAGATTGTTGCAAACAAATATAATGACACGACGTTTACCTTGTGCAATGACGTGGAGAACATCCGCATACACATGTATGTATACACATATTGATGTACATATATATATATATATATATAATGGATCCTTTCGACGGAACCAGGCAAACAAAATGTTCGTGTCTGTTGGACATCGGAAAATAATACGGTCAGATCAGGCCAGGCCACACTGCATGGTCAAGTAAAATACGTTTAGCCTTTACCAATGCATGTGCCATGGCCGTCCCTACCTACCTCCATCCCAGTACGACTTCATTCTGCATAGTTGTTGTCCCACCATCATTATCATTGCATGAGTGGAGAGCTCCGAGGATATTCCGTTGGATGTGGTGCACACGGACGTTTCTAGCACATTGCAAAGTGTAAACCATGGCCTTCTCCTGTGTAAACTGTAGCGATTGTGGGCGATGAGTTAGTGGGCTGGCACTGGACTGGCTGAAGGACTAGGTCTGGGGAGAAGGGCAGAGAGTGGTATTCAATGGGAGGGTGTCTGATTGAGTACCCGCTTTGACTTGCACTCCCGAAAGTTGATTGATCTGCACGCTGTTGTGTTCTCTACTTTTGAGCGGGCTGCCATCTGCAGTCAAGACAAATGATCGAATGTTTGCTGATCACCTGAACATTTTTTCATAGCGTAGAAGATGGCAATGATGCTTGCGCATTGCGGAGCGACGTTGACGCAGTAGCATGCTTGGTGGTCGACGGGAAGTTCGAGCCAAGCGCTTCCAAATACGAATCCTTTAAGCTCACTTTGAAGAGGAATTTCATTGCTTCTTCACATAACATAAAGGGCACAACTCTCCTAAACGTCAGTGTTATACAGCCCTTAAGAGTCATCCTGGATCAAAAACCAACGTTTTCGGATCAAAGTATTGCCATCATATCAAAAGGTAACAAGGCGATTGGCCTGTCCATTCGGTATTTTCAGACGGTGTGCCCCCGGTGCAAGCTGAATATGCGGGTAGCTCTTGCTGCTTATAACGCACATGTTCCATCTATCCCATAGTATTATTAGGCAAGTTGCGCTGGTGCCACCAAATGCATTCGCGTTCGTATCGCGGTGCAGCAGAAGTTCCTAATGTGACTCGTTCACCACACAGAATCGGGCTGCAATTTTCTGGAGGTGAGAATCGGCTGGGATTTTATAATCTCCATTTTCTATATGCCGGACACGTGTTGTGCGATGTGTTGTTTGTGCACAGAGTGTGCAAAGGGTTTATAGAATCATCTCGCCTTTTGCACTCTTTTCTGTTCATGAACCATCCAAAACCACCAGAAATATTCAGGCAATAGCTCCTCTATAAGCTGTTTGATTCGGTGAACAGAGTTTTTCTGACATCTTTGTGCACAATATTTGCACCCAATATATGACTTCATGTCCTTCTCACCAACGACCGACCTTTTCTGTGACCCAACCTGTCGAGTGAAACGACAATTCGTTGCTTATACGGCGACATTAAGAGCCTATATCTGATATTTTGCATATGCTTCGCTGACATACTTCGCATTGCCATTTATGCTAATTGTGACACATATGTGTTAGTATATGCGTATTTTCTTATGACCTCATCTATAATTGGCCATGGCCGGCTGGTGATTAACCCAATCCGTCATTCCGGTCAAATTTTCACCTCATCTCGGGTGCGTGTTGGAGGCATTAAAACTCCATTTTAATCTCCAAACTAAGCGTCGCACGAAAAATAAATAGGTGTCATTGGAAGCACTCGATGAGTAGGGCTACAAACCACCCCCAAATCCTGAAAATGTGACATCTCTGGGGATGTTTACATGGTCATGATTGAATTCACTTTTTTGGCCCGAGGAGTTCATTTTGGAGAATATTTTGAGCTAAACTTCTTTTGAATGCGAAAAGGAAGGCGAAATCGATCATGGTCACTTTTGCCCACCCAATGTTTCCTTTGAAATTTTGCATATTTTTACATATTTTATATCGTACATATAAAATGTTTACATATTATTAGCTTTCGATTTCTGAATCTATAATTTTTGAATGGATGAAGAGCACCGAGAAACGATGCTTTAATTAAGCTTAGCCCCGGACGAAATGCTTACTGTAGCCAGAAGCTTCCAGCTTAACCCCAATAGGCAAATACACGTACGCAAAACAAATAAGTCATGAAACACGCCAGAATTCAAACACTTCCCTGGTGAGTTTTGCTGCGTCCCTATTAATAGGCAAAGGCTGAAAGTTTGATTCAAATGTCTTCGCTCGTTAGCGCTTGCCTACTTGATGAACTTCTTTGAGTTCACCTCACTTGACCTTGATTAACTCTGTGACCGTGGATGTCCGGACCTAAAAGGTTTCACGCCACATGTCAAATTTATGTGGGATAAACTAGTCCAAATTTCGGTGTGCTCCCGCGCGCTGTTTTTTTCCTTCGCGATCGACGGAAAACCTTAGGGGGAGGGCGTAAAAGGATCCACATTGAGGCGACACGGCTTAATAAACGAAGTATAACAGATATTGGGCAATGAAGCACTGATATGACGCTTGAACATCGTTGTAGGCTTAACACGCGCCCTGGAGGGCCTCTGAAAATAACGCGCCCTGGAGAGGGGGGCAGATTCCGCCCCCCTAAGATCTCAGCTCGTATGAAGGCTAGAGCAACTAAATTCACAGAGCGGATGGGCACGATAGTGAACTCTATTGTGTGCAAAGTGCATGACCTTAGGTCAATATCTTCATGGTCAAATGAGGTCAAAATAGCAAAATTGTCTGGTTTTGCGTGGCTTGGCTTGTCATTGTTATGGATCACTGTGGCTGTGTTTAAATGCTCCAAAATTGGCATTAATGATGTTTTGGACATTACTAATGATGCAATACAGATGTCAGATCCGCCATTTGACCTCAGGTCACCTATATAGGAGCACTTTATTAGGTCATTACCTGCTCCAGTTACCGGAACCGGGCTCCCATCCCGACTGCTCCGTTGGGCGGCTCGGCACAATCGGCTTCGCAAATAAAGGAGTGAAATACATGAATAAAGGATGGAAATGCTTAGGCACACAATGACAAACAGTAGATTTCGGGATGTATAGGGAGTAACATGTAAAGTGACATCAATCGCATGACAGTCATTTGCATTTATGACACATTCCAGTTGACCAAGTTTGCCTCCATTAGCCTGTCATGAGCCGTTTGCCTCCATTAGCCGTTTGCCGACCAAGTTTGCCTCCATTAGCCATTAGCCGATTTCCACCTTTCTTGCTTTAAACAATGCGCCGGTCATTTCTAAGCTGGTACGCGATAAATTTGGCGTATATCGGCCGGTACAATATGGAGTTATGTACGAAAAATCGGAAGGATTGGCGGATTTCGTCATACCCCCTCTAGAGCGTGTGTTAACCTGTTATGAACTTGATCTGACTTGACCTCGGTGACTTGACATTACTCTGGAACAATGTAGCATGACAATGTACATCAAACAAGTCGCTAGTTTTGCCAAGAACACTTCCTTTTTGCTAGTATACCGGAAGCGCATCAGTGACGATATTTGTGATCTGGCGCTGGAAATGTTTTTTTTTTTAAATTTAGCGACCCTTAACTCGAAATATTTGCTGTCGATTTTAATTTTTCTTATTTCAAACAACGCGCCGGTCATTTATTGGCAGGTACACTAATAATGGCGTATATCGGCCGGTAAAATCTGGAGTTATCTACGAAAAATCGGAGGGTTGGGCGGATTTCGCCCCCCCCCCCTCCAGGGCGCGTGTTAACAGCTTTTTGTCACGTGACATGAGAGCAGATGCCGCTGGGACAGTGCACACATTGATGGAACGATTGCAGCAACCTTCGCATAGGTGTACACTGCTTGGAAAGTAACTTCAAGAGAAGGCTAAATACTGTCAAATAAAGTAATATCGCACGAGGTCAGATCATTTCAGTTCATACGTTGGCCATTTCATATCATGTCGCAAGTCTTATGCGGTGCTGAAACCGAATTCAGATGGTAGTTGACGAGGAACGGCAGCATTTTGTGAAAGATGACACTGTGTACAATATACATGATACGTGACCTGGCCTTGGGTCATCGACCTTTGGCACATAATTTAATTCGAAGTGCATATTACAAGCTTTTCATCATTGTTGACAGTGCAAGTTACTCCTTATTTTTGCCCCACTCAATACCGAAAAATGCATGAAAACAGGTTAGTAACTTTACCTAACCTCAGGTTAGTAACTTTGTCTTTAATTACGATTTCCATACAGAAGGTCATTCGTCTTGATGGATTGATAGCACGGTCTCAGTTTGGTGCTTATATATTGAAGCTGCTCAGAATAGTGACACTTTTAATACTTTACAACGCCACTTACTTGTTCCTGTTCAAGGACATTTCATGACCTGGACCTGAATGTGTACAAAATGTGCAGAGCAGATGCATGAGAAACTATCGAGAACTTAGTGATTCTGCGTATGCTCATTCGGTCGTTATCACGGATAACCCGGAGAGCTGTGGTGGGGGGTGGGGCTCTCAAGAGCCTCCCCCAACCCGGCGATGGCTACAATCAAAGAGTCGTAACTGAAAGCGAAAGTGACGCGAGTAATGATAGCAAGGTGGGTCATATTGTTTTACCAACGAATTTAGAGAGAGAGAGAGAGAGAGAGAGAGAGAGAGAGAGAGAGAGAGAGAGAGAGAGAGAGAGAGAGAGAGAGAGAGAGAGAGAGAGAGAGAGAGAGAGAGAGAGAGAGAGCGAGAGAGAGAGAGAGAGAGAGAGAGAGAGAGAGAGAGAGAGAGCCGGCAGGCTCGCTCTTTTGGATATTTTGAGACTGTTGGAGCGCGGCGGGAACGAGGAGGGGTGGGAACGGTGGCGATCTTTTTTTTGCCAGAAAGCTTGCATTAAAATGGAATATACTCCAAATATAAGAACATTTTATGAAATTAATATTGTCGTGAAGAGCTCCGACGGCCGTTCACATATGATAATTTTGAACGTGAAATCGTAGTATTTATGATATAATTTTCATAATTTGCCTCCAACCTTCGGATGGGCCCTAGAGGGTAGCAATGCAAGAACAAATTGTCCCATATCGAAAAATAACTCTTCGTATTTGAAGAGCTAACAATCGTCGGGTTCATCTAAATCGACCATGTTCATGTATTAAAATGTTCTTACATTCCGAGAAATTTCCAGTTTAGCGCAAAATATGGGCTAAAATCACCCTTTTGGGTTGAGTGGTAAGGGTATGTCCTTGCGCCTTCCCGTCTCCTCCCTCAGCTTGGAATGCAGGTGATGCCTGGAGTGGTCTCCTTATAATGCTGGTGGCATGCTGCGTCTCTTGAGGAACGGGGAACGGAGTTTCCATCAGCTCACCCAGCTGTGTCATAGATTAGAGGAGCGGGGGGCCTTACCTAGATGGGCGGGGACCGTACATGGGGGAGCGGGGACCACAACTGAAAGTTCGGGATGACCGTACGTAGCGGGAAGGGCCGTGAGCCTGACTGATCTACTGCTCAACTTGCTGTATTTCATTTGTATTTGCATTCTGTGAGTTTGACCTTTTGTGCCGTGTTGTTTTATCCATTTGACGCGATATCATAATACCCACGAGTTAATTGTGAATTACCTCAATAATTACCTCAATAATTACCTCAATAATTACCTCAATAAAGTCTGTCTCTCTGTCTGTCTGAGCCCTACCGTAATTGGATTAAAACACCAACTAACATCTACTTTATATTTCTGTTCAGACTAATTACGAGCGACGCCGACAATCGAGCGACCATTGTGTGCATGACGGAGGTTGACATGGGCGATCCGACCCGACCTGACCCAGCCCGGTCGTCACACATTGAAGTCTGAGTAGTCTTTGGTGAGCTTAAAGTCTTATGTTTATCTTTGCTCATAATGAACCGTGGTACGTTAACATTGCCTTTTTGGAGTTTCCGTCAAGAACACTCAATCTGGAGTTTTCGTAACTTAGCGTTGGTGGCCGCACTTTATGCGCCGCAGTCCGCTGACCGGCGGTGTTCTGGCCACACCAGGTATGCGCTGCATGTGTACAGTCCCCTGGTCGGCGGTGGTCTGGTCACACCAGGTATGCGCCGCAGGTGTACAGTCCCCTGGTCGGCGGTGGTCTGGTCACACCAGGTATGCGCTGCATGTGTACAGTCCCCTGGTCGGCGGTGGTCTGGTCACACCAGGTATGCGCCGCAGGTGTACAGTCCCCCGGCCGGCGGTGGTCTGGTCACACCAGGTATGCGCCGCAGGTGTACAGTCCCCCGGCCGGCGGTGGTCTGGTCACACCAGGTATGCACCGCAGGTGTACAGTCCCCTGGCCGGCGGTGGTCTGGTCACACCAGGTATGCACCGCAGGTGTACAGTCCCCTGGCCGGCGGTGGTCTGGTCACACTAGGTATGCGCTGCATGTGTACAGTCCCCCGGCCGGTGGTGGTCTGGTCACACCAGGTATGCGCCGCAGGTGTACAGTCCGCTGGCCGGCGGTGGTCTGGTCACACCAGGTATGCGCCGCAGGTGTACAGTCCGCTGGCCAGCGGTGGTCTGGTCACACCAGGTATGCACCGCAGGTGTACAGTCCGCTGGCCGGCGGTGGTCTGGTCACACCAGGTATGCACTGCAAGTGTACAGTCCCAAGTCGGGTCACCGTCGTAACCTAGCCGGATCACCTTCGTGATCTAACTGGATAAAAATATGTTACCTACATCGAGTAAATGTCATTGTGGCAAGACTATGATCACAGACCATCAACTGGTTCCTACCCAGGAATTGCTGCTTGCGAAGTAAGCATATAGAATGAATGAAATATTGTTACCAATTGCTACCAGGAGTGACAATCGACATGTCTCACCATCGTAAGGCCGTGGACGGTGCAGGTGTATTACTCAGTACCATACATATTTCAGTTCAGTTTCCAATGGTAGTGAATATCGTTTTACTGCTGTTCATAACACGCTTAATTAATGCTTCATCCAGCATGTCCAATGAGACCCGATTTACCCCCTGCAAGATCATCTTTTTGCATGAACTTTATAGAATGGTTTGCGACGAGCTTTTCAATGCTTTTTCTTCTCCATCCTGTCTTTATTTTATCGCATGGCAGGAACCAGAAGACCCCACCCCCTCCATCGGGGCGAAGATAGGAATGGTTTCTGTAGGTAATAGAGCTGAGTTAATACAGCTCAGTTCTTATTTGACATGCTTTCATAATGTTTCACATGATTCTCTCATGCTGCATAGTGAAAAAGTACATAGTGAGGGGTATTTTGGAGATAACTTGCAGGACTATGAGATCCAGGGATACAATATGTTTTCGTGCAATATGGGTCCAGCAGTAGCAGGGAGAAAATGTGTCTGTGGAGTCCATTTGGCTTGATGTCGCTGTAGGAAAAGGCAACAGCAATACACTGAGGATAGGAGCTTTCTACCGATCAGGAACCCTGTCACATTATCAGCAACTGGAGCTTGATAAGGTGATTTGTGAGGAAATCAGTAGAAACTTTCAGAGGAAGTGCCTTATTCTTGTTGACTTTAATCTAAAAGGATATGAAAATGTTGGTGTTGGCTCTCCATCATGCAAAATGTTTAGGAAATGCTTTGAAGAGGACCTGTTCTTACACCAGTTTGTAACGAAACCTACCAAGCATGGCTCATTCTTAGACCTTGTATTCTGGGATTTAAGTGACTTGGTTCAAGGCTCGTCTGTAGGAGAAACTCTGGGAAGAAGTGACCACAACATAGTTAGATTCAAGGTACATGTAGTGGAAATTATTAAGGATTATTTGGTAAAGGCTCCAAATTTCAGCAGAGCAGACTTTGACTGCATGAGAGCGGCTTCAAGTGCCATAAGATGGGAAGAAGAATTCTCCAATTCAAATGCCTGTGAAATGTGGGGAAAATGCAAATTTTATTTGAAGGAAATTCAGATTAGACATGTCCCCCAAATGCGAAGGCGCAAAATAAGGGTAGGAAAGCCAGCATGGCTTACAACAGACTTGAAAAAAGCAATTAAGGCCAAGAAAGCTGCATTTAGAGTGTTTAAAGAAGCTTTAAATATCGTAAATATACAGGCGTAACGAAAAGTTAGAGACACTGTGAAGCAAGAAACCAGAACAGCAAAGCGAGCAAAATAACTGGATTTGGCTAGGAACTGTAATGGGGACAGCAAAAAGTTCTTTAGTTTCTACAAGTTTAGTAAAGTTGCTTGCACAATTGGTCCACTTGAAGTAAATGGGACTATATTAGATGAGGATAGTGAGATGGCTGAGGAGCTGAGCAAGCAGTTTAAATCAGTATATACATTGGAAGATATGACCAATCTGCCAACCGTACACCATAGTTCAGTGACATGTGATCGGATAAATTATGTTGATTTCACTGATAGTGATGTTGTTTTCAATCATATCAGGAAAATAAAGCGAAACAAGGCAGCAGTACCTGATGAAATGTATGCTAGGGAATTGCGGGAAGCTGAAAGGGAGCTGGCATTTCCACTTAGTATCGTATTTTGTAGATCAGTTTCACAAAATGGAATTCCAACAGATTGGAAAAGGGCAAATGTAGTTCCTATTTTCAAGAAAGGAGCAATGAGGAAAGTTGCAAAATATGGGCCAGTAAGTCTCACATCCCTAGTCTGCAAGGTACTCGAATCAATTATCAAGGATATAATAGTTGGTTATCTGGAATGAAACGTGGATTCAAAATACACAAAATGGGTTTATAAAAGGCCCACCGTGTCTCACAAATATCTTGCACTTTTTAAACTTCGCCACAGGGATCTTTTGATCCCTGTGGCGATTTGATGGCAATTTGATCAGGGAAATCAGGTTGATGTAACATATCTTGACTTTAGTAAGGCCTTTGACAAGGTACCCCATAAGTGATTAATGATGCAGCTTCAGTCCCATGGTATTGCAGGTAGCATCTAAAAATGGATAGAGTTGTGGCTTTCAGATAGAGAGCAAAGAGTGATGCTGAATGGTACAAAGTCATCATGACAAAATGTTCTTAATGGAGTCCCCAGGGGCAGCGTTGGAAAAGTGGCCTTGTTTTGGAACTTTTGCCATCCAAAGAATTATACACTTCTAAAATAAATGCACTCCTTACATTTCTGGATGAAGACATCTTTAGTGCACAATATACATCTAGATGTCAGTATACAATAGTGATAAGTTGGATGGAGAGGAAGCGGCATACTATGGGGTTTAAAACCTTTGGTGATCTATGACTGATAATAAGATCCTCTTCCAGTCCTAGTAATCATTATACCATAAAAAATCCTCCTCCAGTCCTAGTAATCATTATACTGTTTAGTCACACTGGGTCCCTTACCACATACACTTTCCAACATAATGGAGGAAAATGCACATTTGTAATTTCAGGTCATCTGTGGGAACATTCCAAGAAGAGGCAGTAGTGGAGCCGAAAATGAGATGCCAGCCACATTGGAAGAGTACCAGCTTGTTAACATGCACAAGTACAACAGATGTCAAAATATGGATCACTGCAGTCTGCATATGACCTTAATGCCACTGATCATTCCATATTCCATAACATTCCATAGCATTCCATTTGTGCATGGTGTGTAATAGTTTGGTGCAGTGCAGGTAAGTTAATAAACAGCCACCAATGCCGTCATGTGTATGTTCTTCATTTGTGAAAAAAAAACTCGAAACAGAGTCCAGATGTCCCCAGAAGAATGTGTGACCGAACACTGAGAGCCAGAGTGGCATCCATACAGCTTGTAAGCCGCAAATGGTAGCATTCCCCCAAAATACCAAAAATATTGTGGATGAGCCACGTTTTGCCATGGCATAGGAATTTTCATGGGCATTATTATTTGTCCACAAGACAAGCTTTACACACATTTTACCTCCATGAAGCATACAAAGGCATTAGGTTTCGCTAAGTTATGTTAGATTAAGGTTGTTTTGTAAGTTAGGCAATTATAAAATTTCTTTGGGATCTTTCAGTATTTAAAAAAAGTGTTTGAATTAAAAATGGTTCAGGCTAGCATAGGCTAGGTTAAGTTTGAATAGGTTGTTTAGTTTGAATTCTTCAGGAAAAAATTGTTTAGACATTTTCCAGGAAAAAAAAATGCTTGCTTACATCCAAAGCTAGGTTGCATCTTTATTATTCATTTTGAACTTTGCGTTTGATGCTACATTGCCCAATCAACTCCAAGCCATTTTTGGGTGTCATTTTGCTACCCAGCTGCCCTTGCCAAAAAATGTGTTGTTGCATCATGTAGGTATATTATGAACATTTGCACATTCATAAGCATAGCATTAAAAAATGAAATTCCAAGAAATTAAATCACCTTAAACTGCAACTTTATCCTTTCAGAAAGCCAGATAGACCAGTAAAGTTTAATGTATAATGGTGGTCAATGGAGGATGGGGACAGGATGCGCCTAACAAATCCCTGAACATTTCATGAGTGCACAAATAATGCTTGAATACATGCATATATATGATATGTGCAAAGTCTATGTGCACTGAAGACGCTCAGCCCTCTTTTTGAAAGAAAAACACTCACCATTCAAAACATGGTAAGTGAAAACAGGATTTCCCAAGCAAAAGCAAAACAGTCAGTTTTGCCCATTCTTACGCTGGTCGGCAATACATCGCAGCAATTAATAGTCTCACTTCCTGCTCCTTGCATTATCCAAATATATCCCATCACACAACATATGCTTATGGCTTTGGTTTCAGGTTATTGGTTTTACGACACATTGACCGTTGTGTCATGTAGCATCGCCAATCACTCACGCCGATTGGTCGCCTCACGCCGATTGGTCGCCTCACGCCGATCAGTCGCGGGTGAAGAGTAGCAACAGGTGAGACTCGAACCCACAACCTTACGATTGTGAGACGAGCAACTTACCCCTATACTGCTCGTCTCCTATATAGCTTTGGTTTATCCGAATCAATAACTCGAATAACCTTGAAGATATTTGATATATGTTGGTAGGTACCTAGTCAGGTAATAACAACTCTAGTATTTCGAGCCAAACATGCAACCAATTCCACCCGGATAGCAACGAAGAGCTTCCAATAAAATCCATCGTTCAGTAAACAAAAACCACTACGCTCCACTAACCAAATAAAGGAATTCACCTTTACCAGCCAGACCGCGTACGAAGGTCCGTTCTTTGATCCGATGGATTCACCGCTCTCTAGTTCCCACTCCGGCCGGAGCTATTCAAACCATCGCCAAGAAAAGTCATGGATAATGCATTTCTTTTTGCTTCCTTGAAGACTGATATCTTCTGCATCAAATGACATGGATAAAACCGTTCATATTTACATTCCAAAGCAGTCAGAAGCGATGTACATAAAAGATATGGAATGGAATTTCACCATGCAAATTGTCTGAATGGTACCAAAACCTTCTTAAAGGCGGCTAAGACTTTGCGCCAAAGTGCAGCTCCATAGAACCAGAAATGTTACTCTCTTTTGACTTCATGACTTATATTGCTTCCGAATTTCATCAACAAGCGGGAATAGTTGTGTTAATGACACTCAGACCGCGAGGTTTTCCTACTCCGTGAAAATTAAGATTTACGTCTGTTGTTCTAATACACTGACACTGACAACCCTCTAATTTTCATTCTGATCCAATTATTAATTTCTTTCCATAATCCTGATGATGAGAAAAAAGTGAGATAAAACCCGTAATTCAGTTGGCGGTTTCCTCTAGTTTATTTTCATTTTTTTGATATTTCATATCAATCATGGTGCGAAATGAGACGCTAATTTCCGCTCGTCCGTGACAATAGTCGGCTTTACAACGGCAATTTTCCTGCCCGTCTAATCGCTTTTGATCCTTCCAAGTTAATCCTTGCTTCAACTAAACATGCCAGACATGAACTAAAAGTGTATCGAAATACATTTAATATCAATAAGAATTGATTTGAATACATTTTCTCAATTTCTTCATTAAAAAAAAAATGTTGCATGGTCGTGAGAATAAAAGATTTTAAACGGATTGTTTAGTATAATTTTCCTTAAACCATTTTATATTCCGAAACCCATATTCCAATAGTCGGCAAGTAACATTTTTAGACCCTCCCACATACCAGTCGGTACACGAACGTCCTGCTCGTGAGGTGTGCTGTAAATATGTATTAGTTGTGCGGTGTGAGCATGTCAGGAGTGACAGATATGCATACATAAACTTGGTTGACACCGATTAAGTATAATTTTGTGATCATTTTCTCCATCATTGCTCAGGAAGTTGGCTTATAAGTCATCCACGCGACGTGGAGAACTTCAGACGACGATGTGTGATGGTCCTCATCTGGTTGTCTGTGAGATACTAGGATAGGAACCGAACAAATTATTTGAGGCGTTTTATTCTTGAAGAAGAAGAATCTTGGGTTATTTTATGACTCATTCAACCGCAAGGTTGTTTAGCGTCGCCAACCAATCACACCGATTGGTCGTGGGTGGACTCTCCAAATGCCGCCGGCCGCGAGATTCGAGTCCGACGTTCCACCAACTAAGCTACTGAGTTATCCGGGGTTTTATTCTTCATTCCAGGAAACATCACGGCATTTTTATTCTCAAAATGCATACAATTCGTTATTTATAAAATGTATACACCCCATTTCTTGGTGCTTCAATATACACCCCATAATTTGGCAAGCCAAAAGATTATACAATCCGAATCCAAGACCGAGAAGCGAAAATCCAACACTGCCCAGGGGTCAGTACTGGGGCCACTACTGTTCATTATATTTGTAAATAACATTGAAAGTGGCCTAAGCAGTAAGAGTTTGAAATTTGCAGATGATTTGAAGGCCTTTAGGGCAATAACAGGTTACAATGAGCATATCTCGCTGCAGAAAGACTCAGACGAATTTGTCAAGTGGTCCGAAGAATGGCAAATTAAATTTAATTTCGATAAGTGCAAAATCATGCATGTAGGTAAGCTGCATATGAAGACTCCATACTTGATGAGTGGCCAAGTTCTATCAGTGACTCAACAGGACAACAGGAGAAGGATTTAGGTGTTATTCTAAACACAAAATTGGGGCATCAGAACAGACCAAGGAAGCCAGGAAGAAGGCACTGAGAATGCTTGGGGAAATAAATAGGAATGTATCATACAGAAGTGAGGAAGTCATCAGGAAGCTTTACTGTGCATATATCAGGGCACATTTGGAATACTGCATCCAAGCTTGGTCTCCTCGCTATGAAAAAGATTGTTGGCTTTTAGAGAGAGTACAAAAGTGGGCTACATAAATGGTTAATGGTATAAGCAACCTAGGACATACGGAAAGGTTAAAGAAAGTGAATATGTGTTCATTTAGATATAGAAGGCTGACAGGATATCTCATCGAGGTCTTTAAATTTGTCTATGGTCTGGAGAGAGGATATCTTGGGGAAATGTTTGAATTTAACAGAAATGATGCAATTAGAGGTCATAAATTCAAAATTAAAGTTAACCACAGCAGAACAACGTTAAGGCAGACTTTCTTCACTAACAGGGTAGTAGAACACTGGAACCAGCTGCCAGAAACCGTTGTCAGTAGTGGCACATTGCACATCTTTAAAAACAGCATAGAGAGTCATTATAAGAAAAAAGGTCTTGCTTTTCAGTATTTCAGGGAGGGCTGATCGACGGATTTGTTGGGCAACTGGCTGAGTGTACAGAGTGCAACCAAGAAGGGCCCTTGTGGCTCATAGTTGCACTAATCTTTTATGTATTTATGTCTAAAAGCTCATGACATTTTTCAAGTACCAGTTCAGAATACGAACAGTTAAGAGCATGCTCAGATGAACAATTTGTCGGAGCTCGCTGGTGGTGCATTTACGGAGAGCGCTGTTATCAACAAAGCTCTCAACTCCACAGCGCCAACACACCGTCACGCACCCATCTTACTCGCCAGACCTGTCTGATCAGCAGCGTCATGCGATATGGCAGCACCGCCCCCCGATACGGCAGCCGCGTCTGGTCGAGCAGGCGGGTATTTATGGCGGTCGTTGGGCGCCGATCCGTCAGCGGCGGCCGGGCCCGTCCGGCAGATGTCGGCTGGCGCGAATATCTTCTGGGCGCGGTCGTCTGCGACGCCGTAGAGCCTTTCTTGGCGAGACAAATCGCTCTCGTGCCATCGCAGAGTGCCGTTCCGATGAAATGAGCCAGCGTCAGACCCGGTGGCGGCTTGACGGCGGGTGGGCGTAGTGTTCGGCAGGCGAGGCCGGCCCCTGGCCGCCACGCTGTGGTGGAGGGAGCAGCCATCCCCTGGCCGCCACGCTGTGGTGGAGGGAGCAGCCATCCCCTGGCCGCCACGCTGTGGTGGAGGGAGCAGCCATCCCCTGGCCGCCACGCTGTGGTGGAATGAGCAGCCATCCCCTGGCCGCCACGCTGTGGTGGAATGAGCAGCCATCCCCTGGCCGCCACGCTGTGGTGGAGGGAGCAGCCATCCCCTGGCCGCCACGCTGTGGTGGAATGAGCAGCCATCCCCTGGCCGCCACGCTGTGGTGGAATGAGCAGCCATCCCCTGGCCGCCACGCTGTGGTGGAGGGAGCAGCCATCCCCTGGCCGCCACGCTGTGGTGGAATGAGCAGCCATCCCCTGGCCGCCACGCTGTGGTGGAATGAGCAGCCATCCTCTGGCCGCCACGCTGTGGTGGAATGAGAAGCCATCCCCTGGCCGCCACGCTGTGGTGGAGTGAGCAGCCATCCCCTGGCCGCCACGCTGTGGTGGAATGAGCAGCCATCCCCTGGCCGCCACGCTGTGGTGGAGTGAGCAGCCATCCCCTGGCCGCCACACTGTAGTAGAGTAAGTAATACAGTGGAGTGAGTAATAGTGTAAGCAATACAGCAACGGGACAATAGAGCACCCCTCATGTCAAGTAATCGTATAGATGAGCAAAACCTGAATTGATAATCAGGGACGTTTCATTGAATCTGTTCAGCGGATGCATTTTACCGAATTTAGCAGTTTAAAAAAAATATGTACTTTGTGGGCTCCGTTCCGTCTCCAATGACAAGCTTAGACCTGAAAGGTTTCGCATAAAAAGCATAGAGGCGCAGCCAATAGGGGCGCCCCCTTAGGAACTAAAATTACGCTAGATGGAACGAAAATGTGGTGAGATGTTGACAAAGGCAAACCAAAATCATTGGCCTGCTTCGGACCCGAAAGCTGTCTCTTTTCATTACATTTTTATCATCCCTGAAATAATCCTCACTGTACCAATCATACAAAGAATCGACTTCAAAGTGCTCTCTCCCGTCCCCCCCCCCCCCTTCGAACAAAAATTATGAAAGAGTTCCCGAGCCACTGCACTGCACTAAGAAAAATAGATATGAAAGCTACCAAATATCGATGGGTTATCACATGGGGAAATTCGAACAGTACTTTTCCAATCGTAGGGTGGCGAGCCTCCCCTTCATATGAACAAGGCGTCCCCTCATAAAAGCCGAACTATGCCCACTTTAATTTTTCAGCCAGACATCTCTCTGGTATGTTCGGATACGCCTTGCCACTTACTAATCTAGGTGGCGTTCCGACGATGCTCCTTTACCCATCCCATGGTCTGCTTTTAGGAAGTCAGATTCTCAGACTTTTTCGGCTTTTTCTCAAATTTCGGATTCGTTTTATGAGTAAAACATTGTTTTTTATATTGATGCCTCAGACCTACATTGCCGAAATCCTAGGAGTAAAAAACT